>CAUYON010045705.1:0-41120 GCA_963573935.1 Arctocebus calabarensis
GATAGAGTGCTGTGGCATCACAGCTCACAGCAACCTCCAATTCCTGGACTCAAGCGAGTCTCTTGCCTCTGCCTCCCAAATAGCTGGGACCACAGGTGTCTGCCACAACGCCCGGCCATTTTTTGGTTGCAGCCGTCATTGTTGTTTGGTGGGCCTGGGCTGGATTTGAACCTTCCAGCTCAGGTGTACGTGGCTGGTGCCTTAGCCTGCTGAGCCACAGGCACCAAGCCACAGTTTGCATTTTTTTTTTGAGACAGAGTCTCCCTCTGTTGCTCTGGGTAGAGTGCCGTGGTGTCACAGCTCACAGCAACCTCTACCTCAAACTTAAGCAATCCTCTTGCCTCAGCCTCCTCAGTAGCCGAGACTACAGGCATTGTGCCATCACACCCAGCTAGTTTTTCTATTTTAAGGAGTGATGAGGTCTCCCTCTTGTTCCGGCTGGTCTCAAACTCCTGAGCCCAAGCAATCCACTTGGCCCAGTAGCTGGTACTACAAGTCCCCACCACAAAACCTGGCTAATTGGCCAGGCATGGTGGCTTATGCCTGTAATCCTAGCACTCTGGGAGGCCAAGGCAGGCAGATTGCCTGAGCTTGTGGGTTTGAGAGCAGCCTGAGCAAGAGCAAGACCCCATCTCTAAAAAGTGGCACCTGTAGTCCCAGCTGCTTGGGAGGCTGAGGCAAGAGAATCACTTGAGGCCAAGGGTTTAAGGTTGCTGTGAGCTATGATGTATACGTATAGCACTCTACCCAGGGCAACATAGTGAGACTCTGTCTCAAAAAACAAAACAAAACAAAACACAGGCTAAGTGCCTGTAGCTTAAGTGGCTAAGGCACCAACCACATATACCAGCTGATGGATTCAAATCCATCCTGGGCCTGCCAAACAACAATGACAACTACAACCAAAAAATAGCCAGGCGTTGTGGCGGGTGCCTGTAGTACCAGCTACTTGGGAGGCCAAGGCAAGAGAATTGCTTAAGCCCAGGAGCTGAAGGTTGCTGTGAACTGTGATGCCACAGTACTCTACTGAAGGCGACAGCTTGAGGCTCTGTCTCAAAAAAACAAAACAAACAAACAAACAAAAAAAACAGGCTGGGCGCCTGTGGCTCAACGGGCTGAGGCGCCAGCCACGTACACCTGAGCTGGCAGGTTTGAATCCAGCCTGGCCTGCCAAACAAAAATGACGGCTGCAACCAAAAAATGCCTGGGCGTTGTGGCAGGTGCCTGTAGTCCCAGCTACTTGGGAGGCGGAGGCAGGAGACTCCCTTGAGCCCAGGAATTGGAGGTCGCTGTGAGCTGTGATGCCACGGCACTCTATCCAGGGTGACAGCTTGAGGCTCTGTCTCAAAAAAACAAAAACAAAACATGCACACAAAACCA
Source organism: Arctocebus calabarensis (assembly GCA_963573935.1). Lineage (NCBI taxonomy): Eukaryota > Metazoa > Chordata > Mammalia > Primates > Lorisidae > Arctocebus > Arctocebus calabarensis. The sequence goes on from CAUYON010045705.1 coordinate 1,381, forward strand.
AAAAATTTCCAATGGCCCAAGATATGCTAACCAAGAAGAGAAATCCAGGCTTTGAAGCTCCTCTGAGAATGTTAAAGACTCAGCTATTCAGAACTGCTCACCCTTATAGCAGAGGGTCTCAGACCACATTGCTATGCACCTGGATCAATCCCCTGGGTCCCCATAGAATTTGTCTCCTACGGTTCTTTGGCTACCAGTTCTGATCGTCTGTGTTTGGGAGTGTGGGTGAAGTGGTACAAGAGACACACTTTGAGTAAGTCTGCTACTGATGTGGGGCATGTCATAGTCTCTGAGCCTCAATTTCCCATCTGTAATATCAGCACTTCCCTTAGGGGCAAACCATATCAGGTGCTGGGCATGAGGTCTAGCACAAAACTTGTACTTTCTTCACTGAGCACAAAGTGTATGCCAGACATGCTCCTAAGCAATGGGGATGCACCAAGTGATCAAGGTAGTCAAACTTCCTGCACCATGGAGCCAGCATTCTTTTATTTTTGTTGTTTTTCGGCTGTGGCCAGGTTTGAACTGCCACCTCCAGTATTTGGGTCTGGTGCCCTACTCCTTGGGCCACAGGCGCCACCCAAGAGCTAGCATTCTTATGAGAGGACATTGACCATGAACTGACAATGAGCAAATGAATAAGTAGATATACTATGATCAGTACTTGGAGAACAAGCAAGGCAGGAAAAAGGTAAGAGTGCCAGTGCAAGTGCTATTTTTATGTAAGGTAGCAAAGAAATCTTCTCTGTAAGGTGTGGTATTTGCATTCTTAAAACCTGAAGAAGGTCAGACAGTTGCTGGACTCAAAGAGAGACTGATGGCTCCTGCAGAGGGAAGCAGGAGTAAAGACCCTGGGGCAGGCTTGGAAAAGACCTCATTATATGGCTAGAAACTGAGGCCTGTACCCCATAGCAAGGAATTTAACTTTGTTTTGTGAACTGCAATAAAATCTTAATGTTTCCTCCAAGAGGCTGATTGACTGGACCAGTCTTGGCCAAGGGGATCCCTCAAAACTGAGTTGCTGCCCCTGAGAAAGAAGTCAGACATCCTTCGTCACCTTCCCCTCCCTTCTTAGTGATGTTCCTTATGACTCATTCACAGGCCCAAGGCTATGCAAGACATACTTGCAGGTCCTCAGTATACATAACAAACCACTTGAGTCTGGGTGTGAGTCCTAAAGTTTGTTTCTGATTAAGAAACCCTTATCTTAATTCCAGCATTCTTTTTCTGGGGCTCTGGTCTTTTAGCCAGAACCCAGCTCTTTCAGCTAAAGGTCAACCAAAGAATCTTTAAACACATCTATAATCTGTAAGCCCTTCCCCCACTTTGAGATGTCCTACATTTGGGGCCAAACCAATATATTCCTTCCAAGTATTGATTTATGACTCCACCTGCAATTCCTGTCTCCTTGAAGTATATGAAACCAAATGGTTAACCCCATCACAGCAAATCTACTTGCTCAAGGCTTCTTGGGTGTGACTTCAAGTCACGGGTCCTTAAATTTGTCACAGAATAAACCTCTTTAAAGGCTTGGCGCCTGTGGCTCAATGGGCTAAGGCGCCAGTCACGTACACCTGAGCTGGCAAGTTCGAATCCAGCCCGGCCCTCCAGACAACAATGATGGCTGCAACCAAAGAATGGCCGGGCATTGTGGCGGGTGCCTGTAGTCCCAGCTACTTGGGAGGCAGAGGCAAGAGACTGTCTTGAGCCCAGGAATTGGAGGTTGCTGTGAGCTGTGATGCCACAGCACTCTATCCAGGGTGACAGCTTGAGGCTCTGTCTCAAAAAAATAAATAAATAAATAAAAATAAATAAACCTCTTTAAATTATTTTACAGGGGCTGGGCACGGTGGCTCACGCCTGTAATCCCAGCACTCTGGGAAGCCGAGGTAGGCAGATTGCTTGAGTTCAGGAGTTCAAGGCCAGCATGAGTAAGAGCAAGCCCCTGTCTCTAAGAATACCCCTGCGTTGGGCAGCGCCTGTGGCTCAAAGGAGTAGGGCGCTAGCCCCATATACCAGAGGTGGCAGGTTCAAACCCAGCCCCAGCCAAAAACTGCAAAAAAAAAAAAAAAAGAATACTCCTGCATTGTGGCAGGTATCTGGTACCTGTAGTCCTAGCTATTCGGGAAGCTGAGGGAAGAGGATCCACTTGAGCCCAGAAGTTTGAGATTGTTGTGAGCTATGATGTCACTGCACTCAACCGCAGGGTGACAAAGTGAGACTATGTCTCAAAACAGAATAAAAATAAGTTATTTTATAGGGTATGGCTTCTTTTCCATTGTCAGTCTCAGATTATTTTGGAGCTGCTAGACAAGTTTTGAGCAAAGAAGTGACACAGTCTTCATCCCTCCAGGGAAAAGTGTACTGGAGGGGGCAAAGGAAGGAAGCTGCTGGGTGACCATGGTGGCTCAGATGAGCACAGTGGCCCCGGAGATGGTGAAAAGGGATTAGGTGTGGGATATATATTGTAGCCAACAGAGTTTGCTGATGGCTTGTTTGCGGGGTATGAAAAAGACAAGCATGAAGGATGATGCCAAGGTTCTAGGCTTGAACAACTGAAAGGACAAAGCAGCAATCCCAGAGACCAGAGACAAGGGCAGCTGTGGGGTGAACACATCCCGGGGGAAAAAGCAGGAGTTCAGGTTTGGGGATGGTAACTAGAAGATGTATTATGATTGTCCAACTCCTGCCTCTCCCCTGAGTTAAGGTGGGGCCTCAGGGGACGTGGAATATGTACAGTTTGAAATAGTCTGACAGTGACCTACTCAGGTCTTTCACAGTCTCTGGCCTTTGAGAGGTTTCTAGCCCTCCCCATTTCCCTCCACTCTAGGCCTCCCATCTGGCACACCGGCCCCAGGTGTCAGCTGTGCTGGAAACCACTCATCCCAGGCTTAGACTTGTGTGACCTTAAACTGACTCTGTGAGGTGGTGGGGACAGGGCCCACAATTCCCTGTGCCTTCCCTCCCTCCTCCACCCCTTGCAGGTGGAGGCTCCTGCTGGTGCCTGAGACAGAGTTGGGTGCAGTTGTTTGCTTTACAACATCAACAACTGAGCTCATCCCCTCAGTGCCCCAGGGCACTGCTCCACACCTGTTCACCTCCTGCCCAGGTGCAGGCTCCCAGACAACAAAAGAACATCTACTCACCTCGGTCATTGTATTAATAGTATATTCTTTAAGGGTTCAGCTTTACCTGAGGTTTCAGCCATCCTCCTGGGGTTTTTGGAATGTGTGCCCAAGGATAATTAGGAACTAGTATTCCTTGATAGGAGGTGGAAAGAAAGTATGCAGAAGGGGAAGCCTTATTCCAGAAAGGGAGAAAAAGTCAGAGGGATTAGAGGGTTTGAATAAGCACCATCCAAGAGAATGTTCTGCTCGGTATGATAGCCAACACATAGGGCTGTTGAGCACTTCAAATGTGGCTGGTATGACTGAGGAACTAAAGTTCCAGTTTTACTTAATTTAATTTAATTTAAATTTTAGTGACTACTGCATTGGACAACCCAGGTTTTACTGGTTGGCTCTGGAGGATGTTTGGATGGTATGTTTTAGTAATAACAGCTATCATTTGTTGAGCACACACTTAATGTCAGAAACATTGGATAGATCTCATTTACTCCTCATAACCACTCCAGTGGGAAAGTGTTGTCTCCATTTTACAGATTAGGAACGGAGTGGCAAAGTCACTGGGCCAAAGTCCCATAATAAGAGACTCCCTTTCAGCTGAAGGCTGAAAGAGAACACCCCAAATCACACTTCAAAATCCCATTCAAATAAGTCCAAAGGACCCAGTGGGCTTTCCTGAAGTCTATCCCTCTACAAATGAGTGGGATGTGCAATTTGGTAAAGGATATAAATCAGCCTCCTACTTGGGGGACAAAAGCTCAGCCACTCTGGTCATACTCTCAGTCTTTCTGGCCTGTGTACGGATGAGGGCAGAGCCAGGGTGACAGGAAGAGATCTGGGAGGAGGGGGTGTTCAGGTGGGGGTGGGGCTGGCCAGCTGGTGTCAGCCACCCAGGACATCAGCTGGCTGGCGGGCTGGCAGGCTCAGACAATGGGTGGGGGCCTGGTCGGAACTCTCCCCCTCCCTGGGCGCTGAGCCCTCTCCCCTCACCCTGGCCAGCTGCCGTAGGTAGGCACCTTCTCAGCCTAGGCTTATTGGGAGCAGGAGAGCACAGGGAGGGCAGTGTAACTTGCTAGGGAGATCTATGTGGAATGACCTGGGGAGGGGGTGGAAGTAGGATTGGGGGACCCTTTATGAAGTTCTCCTTACTGCCAGACATTGCTCTGGGGGATTTGCATACATCTTTTCCTTTGCTCCTCCCAAAGTCCCCCTGGTAATAATAATAATAATCATTATCAACAACAGCAATCAGAGAGCTCACACTGAGCCCTCCTGGCTGGAGCTCAAGGCATCAACTCAGTAATCCTCATGACCACCTTGGGAACCAAGGACTTTTATTATACTCTTTGCCAAAGGAGGAGCCCCAGGCTCAGCGTGGTTAAGGGACTTGTCCAGCATCTCCGGGGTAGGAAAATGTGGGTCTTTTCTCCCTACTCTGTGAACCATATGTAAGTAAAGCTTCAAATTTTAGAGTGGTTAGGTGTTTTATTAGAACGCAGGCACACTTATTATTGAATATGTGTTGTCTCTTTACTCATAGTGTGTATAGCTGCCTGCTCTGACAGCAGACAGAGAGACCACAGATCACAAGGACCACATAGCCTAGATTTTACCTTCCCTTTTTCTGCTTGGCCCCTTATCCAGGAGTTATCTCCAGAGGAGTGGTGGCAATCCAAACTCTGTCTCCTGAAGGTCCTCCTTAACTTCAGTAGGTCGTTTTTTCATTCTGCCTTCAGGAGTATGATATGATATTCATGAGTTCATTCTACACATACAAAGTAAATGTCATCCTTATCTGCAGTATCAGAGTCACCTAGCACATTTCTAAATAGAAATAGGGCAGAGTCTTGTGAACAGCATGCAGGAAGCACTTGAAGAGCATTTGACAGTGGAGCCATGTTGATGTGGACAGCTAGGAGAGCTTCCTGGAGTAGGTGATAAGTAGATAGTAGGTCCTAGGACATCTCCTGTACATCATCCCTCCTCCCCTTCATTTCAATTCCTCTCCAATGTCCTCTCCTAAGAGCCTAGATCTCACCTTAGGTAAGAACAGTTTTGTAGGGAGAGATGTATAGTGACTTCCCTGTCCACCTATAAGTTGAAATATAGGAGGCAGAGCATGTCAGAGAAGGCAGGTGGACAAGTTAGCAGTCACTATTTTTTTTTCCTTTTTTTTTTTTTTTGGTTGTTGTTGCAACCCAGTCTCACTCTATTGCCCCAGGCTAGAGTGCTGTGGCATCTGCCTAGCTCACAGCAACCTCAAACTCCTAGGCTCAAGAAAACCTCCTGAGTAATTAGGACTATAGGCACCTGCCATAATCCCTGGCTAATTTTTCTATTTTTTTTTTTTTTTTTTAAAGATAGAGTCTCACTTTATTGCCCTCGGTAGAGTGCCATGGCGTCACACAGCTCACAGCAACCTCCAACTCCTGGGCTTAGGCAATTCTCTTGCCTCAGCCTCCCGAATAGCTGGGACTACAGGCGCCCGCCACAACACCTGGCTATTTTTCTGTTTTGCAGTTCGGCCGGGGCGGGCTTGACCCCACCACCTTCGTATGGGGCTGGTGCCCTACTGGCTGAGCCACAGGCGCCGTCCCTCTATCTTTTTTTTGAAACAGTCTTACTTTGTAGCCCTCCGTAGAGGACTGTGGTGTCACAGCTCACAGCAACCTCAAATTCTTGAGCTCAAGTGATTCTCTTTTGCCTCAGACTCCCTAGTAGTTGAGACTACAGGTGCTCACCACAATTCCGGGCTATTTTTAGAGAGGAGGTCCATCTCTGGCTCAGGCTGGCCTAGAACCTGTGAGCTCAGGCCATCCACCCACCCTGGCCTCCCAGAGTGCTAGGGTTACAGGCATGAGCCACTGCGTCCCACCTATTTGTTTGTTTGTTTATTTTGACATAGAATTTTGCACTGTCACCCAGGCTGGGGGTCAGTGGTACAATAACAGCTCACTGCAGACTCGATGATCCTTCTGCCTCAGTCTCCTAAGTAGTCCTAGCTATTCATGCCATTTTGCCTGGCTAATTTTTTGTGGGGACAGGGATCTTGCTGTGTTGTCCAGCCTAGTCTCAAAACTACTGGACTCAAAGGATCTTTCTGCCTTGGCCTCCCAAAGTGCTAGGGTTATAGACGAGCCCAGGAACTGGAGGTTGCTGTGAGCTGTGATGCCAAAGCACTCTATCCTGGGTGACAGCTTGAGGCTCTGTCTCAAAAAAAAAAAAAGAGGTCCTACATTATACCTTCATTAGATCCCATGTCTTCTTCTTTTTTCTTTTTTTTAACAAGTGAACAGTTTATTAAGAATTAAACAAAGGGGCTCAGCGCCTGTGGCTCAGCAGGCTAAGGCGCCAGCCACGTACACCTGAACTGGCGGGTTCAAATCCAGCCCAGGCCCACCAAACAACAATGATGGCTGCAACCAAAAAATGGCCAGGCGTTGTGGTGGGCGCCTGCAGTCCCAGCTACTTGGGAGGCAGAGGCAGGAGACTCGCTTGAGCCCAGGAATTGGAGGTTGTTGTGAGCTGTGACAGCACAACACTCTACTGAGGGTGACAAAGAGACTCTGTCTCTTAATTGGCTCATGGGATAAGGCGCCAGCCATGTACACCTGAGCTGGCGGGTTCAAATCCAGCCCGGGCCTGCCAAACAACAATGACGGCTGCAACCAAAAAATGGCCGGGCATTATGGCGGGCACCTGTAGTCCCAGCTACTTGGGAGGCGGAGGCAGGAGACTTGCTTGAGTGCAGGAACTGGAGGTTGCTGTGAGCTGTGATGCCACAGCACTCTATCCAGGGTGACAGCTTGAGGCTCTGTCTCAAAAAAAAAAGAATTAAACAAAGGTATGATGTGACACAATACAAGCAAGACACTCGAGATAGGTATAATAGTACTACTCACACAAAAACTTAAATTCTTTTTTTAGATCCCACTTCTAAAGGTCTTGGGGCACTGCTTACACTCCCGAGGTTAACTTTTCTTTTTCTTTTTTTGAGACAGAGCCTCAAGCTGTCACCCTGGATAGAGTGCTGTGGCATCACAGCTCATAGCAACCTCCAGTTCCTAGGTTCAAGCGAGTCTCCTACCTCTGCCTCCCAAGTAGCTGGGACTACAGGCGCCCACCACAACGCCCTGCCATTTTTTGGTTGCAGCCGTCATTGTTGTTTGGCGGCCTGGGCTGGATTCGAACCCGCCAGCTCAGGTGTACGTGGCTGGCGCCTTAGCCCGCTGAGCCACAGGCGCCGAGCCAAGGTTAACTTTTCTGATCACTAGTCCTCATCACACTGTGTCATTTCATGTTTTTTTTCTCCTGTTCTATTCCCTCTGGCTTTTCCTGTTTTGGGCATCTGGGCAAATTGAGACTCTGAGAGAACTTAATTTTCTCAAAGTCCCTCAGGAAGAACCAGGCTGGGCAAGGCCCCTCGCTAGTCTCCAAGATCCACCACCTCGCCGGCAGCTGTGCGACCTTGAGCAAACTACCTCAACACTGCTTCAAAATGGGGAGAGAATTATTACCTCACCACATTCTTGAGATAATAAATGATTAAATGAGACAATGTGTACTCAAGACCAGCTATTATTATTCGCTCTTTTTTTTCCTTTTTCATTTTTGAGACAGACTCTCATTTTATTGCCCTCGGTGGAGTGCCGTGGCAGCACAGCTCACAGCAACCTCAGACTCTTGGGCTTAAGTGATTGTCTTGCCTCCGCCTCCCAAGAAGCTGGAACTACAGGCACCTGCCACAACACAAGCTATATTTTTATTCTCTTACTCTGAATGTTTAACTACAGCATAATAACAATAATAAAAATTATCGTGATGATTCCAGTGTAGAGCTGTTTGCCTGTCCTAAAAAACTCATTGTGGACTCGGTGCCTGTAACTCAAACGGCTAAGGCACCAGCCACATTCATCAGAGCTGGCGGGTTTGAATCCGGCCCAGGCCTGCCAAACAATGACAACAATCAAAAAATAGCCGGGCATTGTGGCGGCGCCTGTAGTCCCAGCTACTTGGGAGGCTGAAGCAAGAGAATCGCTTAAGCCCAGGAGGTGGAGGTTGCTGCCAGCCAGGGCAATAGCTTGAGGCTCTGTCTCAAAAAAAAGAAAAGAAAAAGAAAGAAAAACTCTTCGTGGCCTGAGGCTTTGTGTTTTAAGATCCAAACAGACCCCCATTCAGCTCTGAGGACCTGGGGTGGAGCACAGCTAGTCACCTACCAAGTCAAAGGAGAAGCCCAGGACTGGGAGGGAGAGACGGAAGAGAGGACATCTGGAAAGAGGAGTCTGCGAAGCTCACTCATTCCGTGGAGGCAGAGGGTGTATTGACTTAGAGTCCTGGCAGGTTCTGGTTCAAAACATAGATCTCCCTCACTTACAGGGGGCAGTTATTGCTTCTGAAGCCTCGCAGACCAACACCATTATCAGTTTGTGTGACTTTGAGTAAATTCCTGGATTTACCTGAAACTTTGTTTCCAAGTCAGTGAGCAGAAAGTATACCTACTGCTGGGGTTGTGAGGATTCAGATCTTAGCATGGGGCGGTGCCTGTGGCTCAGTGGGCCGGCCGCATATACCGAGGGTGGTGGGTTCCAACCCAGCCCTAGCTGAACTGCAACTAAAAAATAGTCGGGCATTGTGGCAGGCGCCTATAGTCCCAGTTACTCGGGAGGCTGAGACAAGAGAATCATCTAAGCTCAGGAGCTAGAGGTTGCTGTGAACTGTGAAGCCACAGCACTCTACCAAGGGCGACAAAGTGAGACTGTCTCTGAAAAAAAACAAGCAAACAAACAGATTTTAGCATGGTGCCTGGCACACAGCAAGTGCTCATTAAATTTTAGTTATTATTAACATTGAGTTACTTAAACTTCCTGTTCTGCAGGGACCTAAACTACTAAACTCTTGGGGTCAGAATAAGGTTATATGCAAGGTAGTAAATAATAGGGTTTAAGAGTTTCAGCTTTGGGCTGGTGCAGTGGCTCACACTTGTAATCGTAACACTGGGAGGCCAAGGCAGGAGGATCACTTGAGCTCGGGAGTTTGAGACCAGCCTGAGTAAGAGCGAGACCCCATTTCTACCAAAAATAGAAAAATTATCTGTGCATTGTGGTGGGCACCTGTATTCCCAGCTACTCTGGAGGCTTAAGCAGAAGGAGGATCATTTGAGCCCAGAAGCAAATTTGAGGTTACTGAACTGGTGTGAGGCCATGGCAGTCTAGCCTGGAGCAACAGAGTGATACTCAGAGGAAAAAAAAGAGGGTGGCGCCTGTGGCTCAGTGGGTAGGGTGCCTGCCCCATATACCGAGGGTGGTGGGATTGAACCCGGCCCCAGTCAAACTGCAACAAGAATACCTGGGCGTTGTGATGGGCGGCTATAGACCCAGCTACTTGGGAGGGAAGAGAATCACCTAAGCCCAGGAGTTGGAGGTTGCTGTCAGCTGTGACACCACACTACTCTACTGAGAACAATAAAGTGAGACTCTGTCTCTTAAAAAAAAAAAATGAGTTTTAGCTGTAGGTTCAAAGACCATTTCCATCAAGTGTGACTCTGGGTAGCTCCCTGGACCCTCTACGTCTCCACTTCCTTTCCTGTACAATGGGGAAGAATTTAGTCTGTGAAGTGCCTGGCTCTTTTTTTTTTTTTATTGATAATTTTTTTTTTATTAAATCATAACTCTATACATTTATGGGATACAATGTGATGACTTGATATATACTATAGAATGCTTGAATCAAACTGATTAACATAAGCATCACCTCACTTATTTTTTGTGATAAGACATTATAATTTACCCTTAGTTGTTTTGAAATGTACCCTTGCATGGTGCACATTAGGCGAACTCCCGCTAAATGCCCCCCCTCTCCCTCCTCCCTCACGCACTCTCCCCCCTCCCCTCCCCTCTCTCTCCTCTCCCCTTTTTCTTGCTGGACTATATTTGTGTTTTATCATTCATATGAATGTGTAAGTGATTATATATTGGTTTCATAAAACAGTATTGAGTACATTGGACTTTTTTTTTCCATTCTTGAGATACTTTCTAAGAAGAATATGTTCCAACTCCATCCAGGTAAATATAAAAGATGTAAAGTCTCCATCTTTTTTTTTTTTTTTGAGACAGAGCCTCAAGCTGTCGCCCTGGGTAGAGTGCTGTGGCATCACAACTCACAGCAACCTCCAATTCCTGGGCTCAAGCGAGTCTCTTGCCTCCGCCTCCCAAGTAGCTGGGACTACAGGTGCCCGCCACAACGCATGGCCATTTTTTGGTTGCAGCCGTCATTGTTGTTTGGCTGGCCCAGGCTGGATTCAAACCGGCCAGCTCAGGTGTACGTGGCTGGCGCCTTAGCCCGTTGAGCCACAGGCGCCGAGCCTGTTAACCTTTTTCTTATAAAACATATAGGTCACAGCTACTGAGCTGTTAATATGTCATTGTAGTTGATTTTTCATCATCATAATCAATAAATTTAATGTCACCTGGCATCAAAATTTAAGACTAATGCTACTATTGCACCTATTTGCATGATTTAGTAAATATTTAGTCACCTGGGCTACTTTCAAACTACTGATGCTGGAAGAATTAGGTTAAAGAATTACATTTTTATACATAAAGTATGCCTGAGTTAGAGTTGTAGACAATGCAGATCATTGGAAAGTATATGTTTGAATTATTGATATTTAAAATATAGTGATTCTGTATACTTATTTTAATGTTGATGTGTGTATTCAGCTTTTGCCATTAGGAAAAACTTAATTATTGTCCGCTACCTAATAGCAATTTGTTTTTATTTGTACCATCTTTATTTTATTCAAGAAGCTAAGTGTTATCTGGGTGTAGCAAGTCATGCTGTAATCCTAGCACTCTGGTAGGCCAAGGTGGAAGGATCACTTGAGTCCAGGAGTTTGAGATCACCCTGAGTAATTACAAGACCCTGTCTCTACAAAAGGATTTTTTAATTTTAATTAGCTGGGCATGGTGGTGTTGCACACCTATCGTCCTAGTTACTTGGGAGGCTGAGGCAGGAGGATCACTTGAACCAAGGAGTTTGAGTTTACCGTGGACTATGATAATGCCACTGTACTTAGCCCAGGTGACAAAAGCAAGACCCTCTCTCAAAAAAGAAAAAAAGTTAAATGCGTCAGAGTTCACACCGATTCTCTTGCCTCAGCCTCCCAGGTGGCTGGGACTACCGGCACCCACCACAACACCTGGCTCTTTTTTGGTTGTAGTTGTCATTGTTGTTAGGAAATATATATATGTAGTTGTCGTTGTTGTTGCCTAACAACGACAACTACATAAATGATAGACTCTTTGAAGAAAACCAGAAGATACACATAAATATAAATATTTAAAATCACACATTGTAATTAATTCTTAATCATCAGTATTAGGATTATTATTCATACACTTAGTCTTTATTCTAGATAGTTCCCCTTATTAAAATAGAATGATAGAGTACATAAGCAAAGTGACTTTAAGTAATTTATTCATTCTCTTCTTTTGAGATGTTGGGAAGAAAGTTAGAAAGGAACAGTACATTCAAAATGGAATTGGACTGGCAATCCAAGACTTCTACCAATACAGGGCTGTTGACCAATTTCTACCTATTACTGCCTCAGCTTTTCATCTGTAAAATAAAACATGAAAAACAAAAATGTGGGTGAAACATATTTTAAAGACTTTATTTCTTAACACAGAGTCTCACTATGTCGCCCTCGATAGAGTGCTATGGCATCACAGCTCACAGCAACCTCAAACTCTTGGGCATAAGCAGTTCTCTTGCCTCAGCCTCCCAAGTAACTGGGACTACAGGCGCCTGCCAGAATGCCCGGCTATTTTTTGGTTGTATTTGTCATTGTTTGGCAGGCCCAGGCTGGTTTTGAATCCCCCAGCTCTGGTGTACATGGCTGCTGCCCTAGGTGCTGAGCTACAGGTGTCAAGCCTATTTTTAAGACTTTAAAATTCCTTTATAAATTAGAAGATACTAGTAAGCCATAGAATTATGGTTCACAAGTGGCATTGGTTCTTTGTTGCAGAGTAAGACCAGAGTTGAATTGACTGCTTAAACCACATTGGCTCCTTAATTTTCTCCTCTCCAGGTTATTGAGGTGGTGATTCGTTCAGAGGAGGGTCTGTCAAGGGACATGGTGAAACATTTGAACAGCATCGAAGAGCAGATTTTGGAGAGTTTAGCATGGCGTCACGATTCTGCACTGTGGGTGGCTCTCCAGGCTTCTGCAAACAAAGTTCCTACTTGTGAAGAAGTGAGTTAGGAGAAGGCTGATAATCCTATCATTTTATAAAAAAATAACAAGGCCAAGCATGAATCTCAGCACTTGGGAGGCTGAGGCAGGTGGATTGCCTGAGCTCACAGGTTCCAGACCAGCCTGAGCCAGAGTGAGACCTCATCTCTAAAAAAATAGCCATGCGTTGTGGTGGGCATCTGTAGTCCCAGCTACTTGGGAGACTGAAGCAAGAGAATCGCTTAAGCCCAGGAATTTGAGGTTGCTGTGAGCTTTGATGCCATGGCAGTCTACTAAGGGTGACAAAGTGAAACTCCGTCTCAGAAGAAAAATTTTAAAAGATAACCACTTTATTCACATACTGTATAATTCACTTCTTTAAAGCATTCAATTTAGTTCTGGGGTAGCCATCACTACAGTCAATTTTAAAGCATACACATCATTTCAGTAAGAAACCCACATCCTGTAGCTATCATTTCCCTACCCACCATCTTCTCCCTAGGTCTTAAGCAACCTGTAATACACATTCTGTTTCATAAATTTGCCTATTTCTGGACATTTCATATAAGTGAAAACATAACACAGTAGTCCTTTGTGGCTGATTTCTGTCACATAGTGTGATGAGGGTTTTTTTTTTTTAATGATAGTCTCACTTGGTAGAGTGCCTGGCGTCACAGCTCACAGCAACCTCCAACTCCTGGGCTTAGACGATTCTCTTGCCTCAGCTTCCCAGGTATCTGGGACTACAGGTGCCTGCCACAACACCCGGCTATTTTTTTTTTTTTTTTTTTTATGCGATTTGGCCAGGGCCAGGTTCGAACCCACTACCCTCGGTGTATGGGGCCGGTAGCCTACCCACTGAGCCAGAGGCGCCACCCAGCATGCTGTTTTTAAAGTTTTATCTATGTTATAGCATGTATCAGTATTTCCTTTCCTTTTATTGCCAAATAATATTTCATTGTATGGTTATGCCACACTTTATTCACTTATCAGTCAGTAGACATTGGATTGTTTCCAACTTTTTTTTTTTTTTTGAGGCAGAGCCTCAAGCTGTCGCCCTGGGTAGAGTGCTGTGGCATCACAGCTCACAGCAACCTCCAATTCCTGGGCTCAAGCGAGGAATTATATATATATATATATATACAAATATATATATATATATTTTTTTTAATTGTAGTTGTCATTGTTGTTTAGCAGGCCTGGGTCTAACCAGCCAGCCCTGGTGTATTAGCCCTAACCACTTAGCTACAAGAGCCCAGCCTTTTACCTATTTTTTAATTGGTTATTTTTGTTATTGAGTTACAGAAGTTACTTGTATATTATACATACAACTCCCTGGTCACATACATGATCTCCAAAACTTTTCTCCTTTCCTCTAGATTGTCTTTTCACTTTCTTGACTATGTCTTTTTGAACATAAAATTTTTTTTTTTTTTTTTTTTTTTTTGTGAGACAGAGCCTCAAGCTATCACCCTGGATAGAGTGCCGTGGCATCACAGCTCACAGCAACCTCCAATTCCTGGGTTCAAGCGAGTCTCTTGCCTCCACCTCCCAAGTAGCTGGGACTACAGGTGCCCACCACAACGCCCGGCCATTTTTTGGTTGAAGCTGTCATTGTTGTTTGGCAGGCCCGGGCTGGATTCAAACCCGCCAGCTCAGGTGTACATGGCTGGCGCCTTAGCCTGTTGAGCCACAGGTGCTGAGCCACAAAAAGTTTTTTGTTTTTTTGAGACAGAATCTCACTATGTCTCGCTGGCTAGAGTGCTCTGACATCACAGCTCACAGCAACCTCAAATTCTTGGGCTGAAGCAATTTTTTTGCCTTAGCCTCCCAAATAGCTGGGACTACAGGAGCCTGCCACAACGCCTGGCTATTTTTTTGTTGTTGTTGTAATTGTCATTGTTGTTTGGCAGGCCCAGAATGAGTTCAAACCTGCCAGCTTCAGTATGTGGCTGGCACCATAGCTGCTGAGCTACAGGCACTGAGCCAGAACACACAAATTTTTAATACTAATGATGTTCAACTTATCTGTATTTTAAAATTTTGCTTGTGCTTTTGCTGTCATATCTAAGAAACCATTAATCTCATCATTTTTACATTTTCACATGTCAGTGTAAAGAGTTGAACACTTTTCATTAGTGGTAAGTAGTAAGATTAAAGACAGGAGATGTTTGTGCCAAAAGTTGTACACAAATCACATGTTAAACAGTTCAATATCCCATCAATATCCCATGAGAGACTGAGATATTTTTCTTCATCTCCACCTCTCCCATTATCCTTCTTTTTTTCAGTTTTCCTTTTTTTTGTTGTTGTTGTTGTTGGGACATTGTCTTCCTGTGTTGCCCAGGCTAGAGAACAGTAGCATCATCATAACTCGCTGCAACCTCAAACTCTTGGGCTAAAGCAATACATATGCCTCAGTCGTGTACCACCATGCCCAGCTAATATTTTAATTTTCTTTTTTTTTTTGAGACAGAGTCTCACTCTGTTGCCATGGCATCAGTTTAGCCAACAGCAACCTCAAGCTCCTGGGCTCCAGTAATCCTCCTGCCTCAGCGTCCCAAGTAGCTGGGACTACAGATGACCACCACAATGCCCAGTTAATTTTTTTATTTTTAGTAGAGATAGGGTCTTCCTCTTGCTTAGACTGGTGTCTACTTCCTGAGCTCAAGCTGTTCTTCCTCCTCAGCATCCCAGAGTGCTAGGATTACTGGCATGAGCCACCAGGCCCAGCCTGGGCATTATTTTTTTTAATTTTTTGTAGCAGTGGGGTCTCATTGTGTTGGTTAGTCTAGTCTGAATCTCCTGGCCTCAACTTATCCCTTCATGTTGGCCTCCCAAAGTGCTAGCATGACAGATGTGAGCCACTGCACTCAGCGAACTACTATCTTTTGATCTTATTTTCCTCTCTGTGTCTTCTTATACTTCATTAGTCTTCTTTAATTTTTCTCTATCTCAAAATAACTGGAAGAACTATCCTAGATCTGGGAGAATTCAAAAGAAGATGGTTTCTTGAAATCTGTCTTGCATGCATCTTTGGTCTTTGTAGCAGAATGTGGTTGATTAGGCAGTTGTCAGTATTAACCAGTATATTTCTGTTGTAGAAATTTGAATTCCTTCAAGTTCAAAAAAAAGCTATAGATTTGAAGGAGAAGGATTTGAGTTGATACACCCTTGCTCTATTACTTAGAGCTGGGTAAATTTCACATTCTGATTTAGGCAAATTTCACATTCTGGTCTGCAATTTTCTCATCCCTAAATGGAGAATGACAGTGTCTCCCTTATAGGTTTACTTCTGGTGGTCAGTGACTTACATAGATAAGTTATAAAATTAAGTGAAATAAATTTTTTTCATATCTCTGATAACATTAACAATTGAGACCAGGTGCAGTGACTCACATTTATAATTCCAATAATTTGGGAAGCTGAGGCAGGAAGATTGCTTGAGGCCAGGAGTTCAAGACCAGCCTAGGCAATACAGCAAAACCTCATCTCTGCAGAACATTAAAAATATTAGCCAGATGTGCTGGCATATGCCTGCAGTTCCAAGTACCTGGGAGCTTAAGCCAGGAAGATTGTTTGAGCCTTGGAGTTTGAGGCTGCAGTGAGCTCTGATCACATAGTTGTACTCCATCCTGGGCAAAAGAGCAAGACCCTGTCCCTAAAAAAAAGCACATTATGCAAGTTGTTCTATTTTGTGAAGAAGTAGGAAGGAATGGGAAATAAAACAACATGAGAGGCCAAGTGCAGCAGCACATACTTTTGAAGGCCGAAGCAGGAAGATTATTTGAGGCCAGGAGTTCGAGACCAGTCTGAGCAAGAATAATACCCTGTTTCTACAAAAAACAGAAAAATTAGCTAGGCATGGTGGCATGTACCTGCAGTCCCAGCTATTCAGAAGGCTGAGGAAAGAGGGTCTCCTGAGCTTAGGACTTTGAGGTTACAGTGTGCTATGATGATTCCACTATAGTCTACCCCAGGCGACAGCAATCCATTCTCCAAAAAAAAAAAAAAAGAAACATTTTTCAAAAGTTTGTTTGTTTGTTTTTAAGAGACAGAGTCTTACTTTGTCACCCTCAGTACAGTGCTGTAGCATCACAGCTGATGGCAACCTCCAACTCCTGGCCTTAGGCGATTCTCTTGCCTCAGCCTCCCAAGCAGCTGGGACTACAGGCACCCGCCACAATGCCCAGCTATTTTTTTGTTGCAGTTTGGCCGGGGCCAGGTTCGAACCCACCACCCTTGGTATATTGGGCCCGCACCCTACCCACTGAGCCACAGGCGCCACCCATTTTTTTTTTTTTATTAACGGTTTTAATCAGGCCAGGTGCAGTGGCTCACGCATGTAATCCTAGGACTCTGGGAGGCCAAGGTGGGTGGATTACCTGAGCTCACAAGTTTAAGACCAGCCTGAGCCAGAGCAAGACCTCATCTCTAAAAATAGCTTGGCATTGTGGTGGGCACCTGTAATCCCAGCTACTTGGGAGGCTGAGGCAAGAAAATCACTTAAGCCCAAGAGTTTAAGATTGTTGTGAGCTGTGATGCTGCCCAAAAGTTTAAGGTTGCTGTGAGCTATGATGCTACAGCACTCTACTGAGGGCAACAAAGTGAGACTCTTGTCTCAAAAAAAAAAGTTTTAATCAGTGTGTTTATCTGTATATAAAGCAAACAGGTTTTATTTTCCATAGGTTATATTCCCAAATAACTTTGAAACAGGAAATGGAGGAAACATACAAGGACATCTTCCCATGATGCCAATGTCTCCTATAATGCATCCAAGAGTCAAGGAAGTTCGGACTGATAGTGGGAGTCTTCGAAGGGGTAGGTTCAACATCGGTAAAATGATGAAAAAGTAACAAACATCTTTTTTTTTTTTTTTTTTTTTGGAGAAAATTTTAAGTCTTGTGACTATGTTAGTAAGAAATCTAATTTATTCATTAGGATTTGAAAAGGGGCCACATGCTGTGTTATCACCCTGTGTCATTCATTGTATGCTTTTTTTTATACTGCATTAATACAATTTTGTTGTAATCTATCTTTTAAAATTGCCATTTCATTTATTGGAGAAATAATATTTTGGACTTTTAATAAATGTTTACAATCTTTCTAGAATGTTAATGGAAAACTAAAGAAGCTAAGAGCTAGGTGCAATGGGATGTGTCTGTACTCCCAACTACTCAAGAGACTGAGGCAGGACGATTGAGTTTAAGCCAAGTCTGAGCAAAATAGTAAGACCCTGTGTCCACAAAAAATAAAAAAGCTGCATACCTACCTTTGCAAATTGGACAAAAATTTATATTCTTTTTTCTGCATATATCTCTGAAGAAAAATATTTAAGTCAAAATGGAATATTTATATTCTTTTGGGACTCTCTTAAAATACTTCATTTGAGTTTTACCAATGGGAAGGTTTTAGTGCTTTTTTTCTTAGTTTCTCTTGTGACTTGGCAAACAGATGTGTAGCTCTCAAATTTTTTACCTTATCTTTTGAGACAGAATCGTGCTCTGTTACCCTGGGTGGAATGCTATGGCATCATCTTAGCACATAGCAACCTCAAATTTTGGGGATCAACCGATCCTCTCGCCTCATCCTCCTGAGTAGCTGGGACTATAGACACCCAACACCATGCCTAGCTAGTTTTTCTGTTTTTAATAGAGACAGGGTCTTGTTCTTGCTCAGGCTGGTCTCGTAACTCTTAAGTTCAAGGGTTCCACCCACCTTGGCCTCCCAAAATGTTGGCGTGAGCATTACAGGTGTGAGCCACCGTACCCAGCCTCTCAGATTTTTTAAAATCAAGTAAGAAAATCTCCTGACTATACATTATCCCTGAGTAAGCCTTAGGCAAACAAGTATTCAGATTACATAGTAAGATACATCCATTTTTGGAAGCTGCATACATCTGTGCAGTCTTTGCTTTACGTGCAGGGCAGGGTCCTAAAAATGACTGTGCAAGCTGGGAATGCAAAACAACCTTTTTTTGGTTTTAAATGATAAGGTCTTGCTCTTGTCACCCAGGCTGAAGTGCAGTGGCATGATCATAGCTTACTACAGCCTTGAACTCAAGCAATCCTTTTGCCTCAGCCTTCCAAGTAGCTGGGTCCACAGGCATGTGCCCCCATGCTTGACTAATTTTTAAAAAAAAATTTTGTAGGCTCAGCACCTGTGGCTTAGCGGGCTAAGGCGCCAGCCACATACACCTAAGCTGGTGGGTTCGAATCCAGCCTGGGCCCACCAAACAACAATGACGGCTGCAACCAAAAAAATGGCCAGGCGTTGTGGCGGGCACCTGCAGTCCCAGCTACTTGCGAGGCGGAGGCAAGAAACTCGCTTGAGCCCAGGAATTGGAGGTTGCTGTGAACTGTGATGCCACGGCACTCTATCCAGGGTGACAGCTTGAGGCTCTGTCTCAAAAAAAAAAAAAGAAAAAAAAATTTTGTACCAACAGGGTCTCACTATGTTACACAAGCTGGTCTCAAACTCCTGACTTCAAGTAATCCTGCTTTTAGCTCTCAAATTGCTGGGATTACAGGCATGAGCCATTGCACCGGGCCTTAAAGCAATCTTAATCAATGAGAATAATTATGATTATTTTTGTAACCTCAATAGATCTTGTGAAAATATTAAAAACTGGCTCGGCGCCTATGGCTCAACGGGCTAAGGCACTAGCCACATACACCTGAGCTGCCGGGTTCGAATCCAGCCCGGGCCCGCCAAACAACAATGACAGTTGCAACTAAAAATGGCCGGGCGTTGTGGCGGGCACCTGTAGTCCCAGCTACTTGGGAGATGGAGGCAGGAGACTCACTTGAGTCCAGGAATTGAAGGTTGCTGTGAGCTGTGATGCTACAGCACTCTATCCAGGGTGACAGCTTGAGGCTCTGACTCACAAAAAAAAAAAAAAAGAAAGAAAATATTAAAAACTCTTCTTACTACCAGTTATTAATGTTTAGAGAAATGAAAAAAATATTAAAATATTTATTTAGTACACCATAATTTAAAACATGAGAAACAAGGCCAGGCATGGTTGCACATACCTATAACCCCAGCACTCTGACAGGCCAAGGTGAGTAGATCACCTGACCTCATGAGGTTGAGACCAGCCTGATCTAGAGCAAGACCCCCATCTCTAAAAATTGCCAGGCATTGTGGTGGGTACCTGTAGTCCCATCTACTTCAGAGGCTGAGGCAAGAGAATCACTTGAGCCCAAGAGTTTGAGGTGGCTGGGAGCTATTATGCCAACAGCACTCTAATGGGGGCGACAAAGTGAGACTCAAAATAAATAAATAAATAAGACCCTCTGAGAATTATTTTTTCTTTAAAAACTTACGAAGAATATGTATAAAGTGCTTACTGCTTTCTTCCCAAACAACTTACATAAGTGAGCATCTTTTCTGTGCTTTGGCAAATTTTCATGGTCCTTTCTAAGTTTAATTCAGCTTATCATTTATACTTTTTTTTTTTTTTTTGAGACAGAGTCTCATTATGTCACCTTCAGTACAGTGCTGTGGCATGACAGCTTGCAGCAACCTCAAACTCTTGGGCTTAAGTTCTCTTGCCTCAGCCTGTCATGTAACTGGGACTACAGGCTCCAGCCACAATGCCTGTCTATTTTTCGGTTGTAGTTGTCATTGTTGTTTGGCAGGCCTGGGCAGGATTCGAGCCTGCCGGCTCCAGTGTATGTGGCTTGGTGCCCTTAGCTGCTGAGCTACAGGTGCCAAACCTATCATTTGTACTTTTATTAAATTTTTATTGAGTATCCACCATAACTTTTCCATTACTGTGATAAGAAAAGGTCATTTAAAGGGATTTGCAGCTAATTATATGGCTGTAACTTGAGTCTTTCCTTGAAATGTCAGCTTTGAATATGCCATTCAAGAACTGACCTGTGTCTCAACGGGCTAAGACGCCAGCAACGTACACCTGAGCTGGCGGGTTCGAATCCAGCCCGAGTCCGCCGAACAACGACGGCTGCAACCAAACAATGGCCGGGCGTTGTGGCGGGCACCTGTAGTCCCAGCTAGTTGGGAGGCAGAGGCAGGAGACTCGCTTGAGCCCAACTCTTAAGCTCAAGCAATTCTCTTGCCTCAGCCTCTCCAGTAGGTGGGACTACAGGCACTTGACACAACACCTGGCTATTTTTAGAGATGGGGTCTCTTGCTCAGGCTGGTCTCAAACTCATTGAGCTCAGGCAATCCACCCACCTTGGCCTCCCAGAGTGCTAGGATTATAGGTATGAGCCACCAGGCTTGGACTTCTTTATTTATTTATTATTTTTTTATTTTGTGGCGACAGAGTCTCACTCTATCACCCTCGGTAGAGTGCTGTGAGCAACCTCTAGCTCTTGGGCTTAGGGGATTCTCTTGCCTCAGCCTCCCAAGTAGTTGGGACTACAGGCGCCCGACACAGCGCCCAGCTAATTTTTGATGCAGTTCTGCCAGGGCCGGGTTTAAACCCGCAGCCCTCGGTATATGGGGTCGGCGTCCTACTCGCTGAGCCACAGGCACCGCCCTATTTATTTATTTTTTTAATAGAGGAGTCTCACTATTGCTCAGGCTTGTTTCAGACTCCTGAGCTCAAGCAGTCCTCCTGCCTCAGCCTCCCAGAGTGCTAGGATTGCAGTGTGAGTTATGGGGCCTGGCTGAGGATATTTTGAAAATAGATTACATAACTATCTAATTCTCTTGTAAATGTAATAGTAAATAATGGAATATTTTTACTTTAAAAACATATTATTGTTGACTCGGCACCTGTGGCTTAAGCGGCTAAGGCGCCAGCCACATACACCTGAGCTGGTGGGTTCGAATCCAGCACGGGCCTGCCAGACAACAATGACAGCTGCAACCAAAAAAAACAAATAGCCGGGCATTGTGGTGGGCTCCTGTAGTCCCAGCTGCTTGGAAGGCAGAGGCAGGAGAATCGCTTGAGCCCAGGAGTTGGAGTTTGCTGTGAGCTGTGATGCCACGGCATTCTACCCAGGGTGACAGCTTGAGGCTATGTCTCAAAAAAAAAAAAAAACCCATACTATTGGCTAGGCCTGGTGATTCATGCCTATAATCCTGGCAATCTGGGAAGCCAAGGTAGGATTGCTTGAGGCCAGTTCAAAACCAGCCTAAGCAAGAGGGAGACCCCTATCTCTACAAAAAAAAGACAAAATTATCTGGTTGTAGTACACATACTTGTATTCCCAGCTACTCAGGAGGCTGACACAGAAGAACTGGTAGAGCCCAGGAGTTTGAGGATGCCATGAATGATGATGAAGATACTGCACTTTAGCCTGGGTGACAAGAGACTGTATCTCAAGAAAACAGGCTAAGCACCCTAGCATTCTGGGACAATGAAGCTGCAGGATCATTTGAGGTCAGGAGTTTTGAGACCAACCTGACTGCAGAGTGAGACCCTGTTTCTACTAAAAATAGAAAAATTATCCAGGTGTGAAAGCATACACCTGTAGTCCTTGCTACTTAGGAAGCTGAGACAAGAAGATTGCTGGAGCCCAAGAGTTTGAGTTTGCTATGAACTAGGCTGAGGCCATAGCACTCTAGTTTAGGTGACAGAATGAGACTCTGTCTCAACAACAAAAAAAAAAGAAGCAGGCTTCACCTGTAGCTCAGTGGCTAGGGTGCCAGCCACATAAACCAGAGCTAGTGGGTTTGAATCCAGCCTGGGCCTGCCAAACAACAACAACAACTATAACCAAAAAGTAGCTGGGTGTTGTGGCGGGCGCCTGTAGTCCCAGCTACTTGGGAGACTGAGGGAAGAAAATCGCTTAGCCCAAGGGTTTGAGATTGCTGTGAGTGGTGATGCCATGGCACTCTACCAAGGGTAATATAGTAAGACTCTGTCTCAAAAAAAAAAAAGAAAATAACAACAGCAACAAAAACAATACATATTGACGACTTGGCGCCTGTGGCTCAACGGGCTAAGGTGCCAGCCACTACAGCTGAGCTGGCGGGTTCGAATCCACCCGGGCCTGCCAAACAACAATGACGGCTGCAACCAAAAAATGGCTGGGCGTTGTGGCGGGCGCCTGTAGTCTCAGCTACTTGGGAGGCGGAGGCAAGAGACTCGCTTGAGCCCAAGAATTGGAGGTTGCTGTAAGCTGTGATGCCACAGCACTCTATCCAGGGTGACAGCTTGAGGCTCTATCTCAAAAAAAAAAAAAAAAATTGACATACCTGTAAAAATCCGTTGGTTGAGAGAATAATTGTGGGAAAAGTTGTAGAATTGTAAGGGGCTGAAAGAATCTGTGCACACAGTGGCGAGACAATGAGAAGCAACTCCTGTGAAAGGATAGCACTGAAAGAGAGGCTTAATCCCTAACACTTACTTAATTTTGGGTTTTTTGCAGTTGTTTTTTTTTTTGGTCCGGGGCTGGGTTTGAACCTGCCACCTCTGGCATAACACTTACTTTATTTTTGATCAACACACTATTGCCAACCCTTAGATTAAAGCAAGGTAAGCAGAGTCATATCACCTTTACTCAGTTCTGATGGATTTATTAAAGATGGTTCCATATATGGCTCGGTGCCTGTAGCTCAGTGGCAAGAGCGCCAGCCACATACATTGGAGGTGGCGGGTTCAAACCCAGCCCGGGCCAGCCAAACAACAATGACAGCTACAACCAAAAAATAGCTGGGTACTATGGCAGGTGCCTGTAGTCCCAGCTACTTGGGAGGCTGAGGCAAGAGAATCGCTTAAGCTCAAGAGTTTGAGGTTGTTGTGAGCTGTGAACCATGACACTCTCTACCCAGGGCAACATAGTAAGATTCTGTCTCAAAAAAAGAAAAAAGATGGTTCCATATTTGCTAAATCAGAAAGCCACAGCTGCTGCGTTAAACAGCTTATAGTGTGGAGATGCAAAAGGAGGCAAACCTCTGACCCAAATTACTGATTTTTGCTGTATCGTTTCTTCTTCTTAGGTGCTATTTACTAGGTAAAGTTGGGAGACATTAGATTACTTAAATTTAATGGACACATCATTCTGCTTCTCAACTTCTACTTTACCCTTAAAGTCCTTTGACATAGTAAAGGTTCAGGGAGATGAGCCATCATAATTTTCACATATTATTGTAATGACTTATTTCATACTTCTCTTTTCTACTAGACTTTGATATTCCGTAAGGGCAGAGGCCATGTTATTTATTGCTAGATCCAAAGTGCCTAGCTTAGTAACTCAACAGCTATTGAATGAATGAATAAACCTCATTTATTATTTTGGAATACATTTCAAATTGTTTTAAATTTCTTTTTCCCTTTAATTAGATATGCAACCATTGTCTCCAATTTCTGTCCATGAACGCTACAGCTCTCCTACGGCAGGGAGTGCTAAGAGAAGACTTTTCAGAGAGGACCCCCCAAAGGATATGCTTATGGACAAGATCATAACAGAGGGAACAAAATTAAAAATTGCTCCTTCTTCAAGTGTCGCTACAGAAAATATATCAATTTTACCTGGACAAACTCTTCTAACTATGGCCACAGCCACAGTAACAGGGACAACAGGACATAAAGTTACAATTCCATTGCATGGTAATATTTTGATGCATTTATTTTACATTTTTTATGAGTTGAATAAAAATTTAAGAAATGTATTACACTATCTTGGGTCAGATGGTCTTTCTAACTCCAGATTTGATTTGTAGAACAGTTATAGGTTGACAGCAAAATTCATAGGAAGAAGGTACCGACATACCATATAGAATGTCCTCTATACTCCTCCCCCCGTATAAACATCTCACACAGAGTGCTACATTTGTTTTAGTACATGAAACTACATACATCACTATTACCTAAAGCCCATAGTTTACCTAAGAATTTACTCTTTGTCTTGAGTATGGATTTTGACAATGGGCATGACTATAGCATCGTATAAAGTAATTTCACTGTCCCATAAATCATCTGTGTGGATCCTTTGTGAACCCTTACTGTTTTTTGAATTTTCAAACTATAAATTTACTACTCTCTTTGTTAGTATTTATTTTCTTTTCTCAGCTTTCCAAATTAGTACATCTCTTTAAGTGCTCAAAACAAAGCAAAATTTGCTTTTCGTATTAAATTTAAAATATTAAAACATCATAGGCACATACAAAATAGAGAACAAATTTTACTTTTAAAAATAAATTTGAAATACCAGAACAAAACAGAATATTATTGTTTCAGGGTAGAAATAGAAAATAAGAATTCAATCTGGGGTCTTGGTGTGTACCACACCTTTTGGGGGCAAAATACGATTGTAAGAGGGACTTCACCCAACAAATGCATTCACTATAACATGGTTTCTTGTACCCTCAATGAATCCCCAACAAGAAAAAAAAAAAGAATTCAATCATGCCCTAGGTTATTATTTTGTAGCTTTCCTTTACTTCTTTAACATATGCCTATGCTTATACACATAGAGACATTGTTTATATACCAGGGGTGCCAAAAAATGTTAACATATTCTGTTATGTCTATATTACTTTTTGAAGTTGAGTTGAATTATGGTAGCAATGTGTAATATGACCTTCACTCAAAAGATGGCCTTAATCAAATGAATGCTAGTGTTTACTTTGCAATAGTCAGATCAGTCAAAGAAAATGGTGGAAGTGGGCAGCACTTGTGGCTCAGTGAGTAGGGTGTCAGCCTCATATACCATATATCAAGGGTGACAGGTTCAAACTTGGCTCCAGCCAAACTGTAACAAAAAAAAAAAAGCCAGGCATTGTGGCGGGTGCCTGTAGTCCCAGCTACTTGGGAGGCTGAGGCAAGAGAATCGACTAAGCCTGAGAGCTGAAGGTTGCTGTGAGCTACGATGCTACGGCACTCTACTGAGGGCAACAAAGTTGAGACTGTCTCTAAAAAAAAAAATTGAGATTTGAGGGTGTTGTGGATGGAGGCATGAGTATGCAACAGAACCTCCAACAAATGCATTTGTGCTAAGTTTGAGATACATGCTACTGTGTGTGATGTGCACAGGGAAGATCCAGGAGGTCTTTAGTCAACACTGCTCAAACAGTAGTTCACCATATTCAGAAGTGCCTGGATGCTGATGGTAACCATTTCAAGCACCTCTTGTAATTGCAGAAGTCAAATGCAACTTGTATTCATCTTTTGTTATTGGTATATATTGAGTAAAAACTGTATAAAAGTTGTAATACTCAATATATACCAATAACAAAAGATGAATACAAGTTGCATTTGACTTCTGCAGTTACAACTTTAATACAGTTTTTTCCTTTCTTAAAATACATATACACATTTTGGTGCCCTCTGTATATAATAAATTTCCTAAAACATCTGTAGCTTTTTTCTAAAACTGAGAACTCTTCCTTATACATTTAGGTGTTGCAAATGATGCTGGAGAGATCACACTGATACCTATCTCCATAAATACAACTCGGGAGTCCAAAATCAAGAGTCCTATATCACTTACTACTCAATCGTTAATGGACTCTTCTGCAAAACCAACCCATCTAACTAAAGGACAAGAGGTACATCCAACTGCAATAAGCAAGCCAAAGAGAACTGGATCTTTAGCACTGTTTTACAGAAAGGTATGTGTTTTTAAAGCATTTAAGAAGAGTTCTTTTAATCAGTGGAAGAAAGATAAAGTGGGTGGCACCTGTGGCTCAGTCAGTAAGGCACTGGCCCCATATACTGAGAGTGGCAGGTTCAAACCCGACCCTGGGCCGAGCTGCAACAAAAAAATAGCCGGTTAGGGGGCGCTTGTGGCTCATGGAGTAGAGTGCCGGCCCCATATACCAAAGGTGGCGGGTTCAAACCCGGCCTCAGCCGAACTACAAAAACACAAAAATAGCCGGGCATTGTGGTGGGCACCTGTAGTCCCAGCTACTCAGGAGGCTGAGGCCAGAGAATCACCTAAGTCCAGGAATTGGAGGTTGCTGTGAGCTGTGTGACACCACGGCACTCCACCGAGGGTGATAAAGTGAGACTCTGTCTCTACAAAAAAAAAAAAAAAGAAAAAAAATAGCCCAGTCTTTGTGGCGGGTGCCTGTAGTCCCAGCTACTCGAGAGGCTGAGGCAAGAGAATTGCTTAAGCCCAGGAGTTGGAGGTTGCTGTGAGCTGTGTGACAACATGGCACTCTACCAAGAGTGATAAAGTGAGACTCTGTCTCTACAAAAAAAAAAAAGAAGAAGAAAGAAAGATAAAGCAACAGAGAGCAGCTTTGGCCTTTAAAAAACATTTTTTTTTGCAATACACATATAATTTACCGTTTTACCTTTTTTTTTTTTTTTTTATAGACTGAATCTCACTTTATCGCTCTCGGTAGAGTACTATGGTGTCACACAGCTCACAACCTCCAACTCCTGAGCTTAGGCGATTCTCTTGCCTCAGCTTCCCTAGTAGCTGGGACTACAGGCGCCCACCACAACGCCCAGCTATTTTTTTTTTTTTTTTTAGACAGAGCCTCAAGCTGTCACCCTGGATGGAGTGCCGTGGCATCACAGCTCACAGCAACCTTCAATTCCTGGGCTCAAGCGAGTCTCCTGCCTCCGCCTCCCAAATAGCTGGGACTACAGGCACCCGGCCAGTTTTTGGTTGCAGCCGGCATTGTTGTTTGGCGGGCCCGGGCTGGATTTAAACCCGCCAGCTCAGGTGTACATGACTGGCGCCTTAGCCGGTTGAGCCACAGGCGCTGAGCCTCAGCTATTTTTTTGTTGCAGTTTGGTCAGGGGCCGGGTTTGAACCTGCCACTCTTGGTATATGGGGGCGGCGCCCTACTCACTGAGCTACAGGCACTGCCCTGTTTTTTTAAGTATACAGTTTGGTGGCATTAAATACATTCACATTTTTGTGCAGTCATTACCACCATCCTTCTCCAAAACTTTTCAGCTTCCCATTCTACAACTCTGTATCAATTAAATAGTAAGCCTCCACTTCTTTCTCCCCCCTAGCTTCTGGCAGCCACCATTCTACTTTCTGTAGTCTGTAAATTTGACTACTTTAGGTTTCTCATATGAGTGAAATCATGTAATGTTAGTCTTTTTTGTGACTGGCTTATTTCACTTATCGTAATGTCTTTAAGGTTCATCCATGTCATATCTTGTTTCAGAATTTCCTTCCTTTTTAAGGCTGAGTAATATTTCATTATCTGTATATACATTTTGTTTGTTCATTCATCTGTTGATGGGCATTTGTAGTGTTTCTACTTTTTGGCTATTGTGAATAATGCTGCTGTGAACATTGGTGTACAAATACCTGTTTGAGTCCTTGCTTCCACTTCTTTATTTTTTTTTTGAGACAGAGTCTCACTATGTCACCCTCAGTAGAGTGCTGTGGCGTCACAGCTCACAGCAACCTCCAACTCCTGGGCTTAAGCAATTCTCTTGCCTCAGCCTCCCAAGAAGCTGGAACTATAGGTGCCCGCCACGATGCCCAGCTATTTTTTGGTTGTAGTTGTCATTGTTGTTTTGGCAGGCCCGGGCTAGATTTGAACCTGCCAGCTCTGGTGTATGTGGCTAGAGCCTTAGCCACTTGAGCTACAGGCGCCAAGCTGCTTTCACTTCTTTTGGGTATATTCCCAGAATTGTAATAGTAATTCAATATTTAATTTTTTGAGCAAATGCCATACCATTCTCCACAGTGACTATACCATTTTACATTCCTAAATCAATGCACAAGTGTTCCAAGTTCTCCTTACCAACATTTGTCATTCTCTATTTTTTTTCTTCAATGATGAAAAACCTTTTATTTTTAAGACTTATTAAATTATGCCATGAATTCATAGGGAAAAGGTTCCTCAGGGAGGCACCTTGCCATTGAATGTAATAAAGCTTTGTATGACTATTACTATTACTATGAATTCATGGGAAGTAGGTTCCACCACCTTATATTACCGTTCCATGGGGTCTCTTGGTTATCCTGTGTGCTATGCTGTACACCTATTTTGCATGAATTTATGAGATATAAATAGGTTCTAGCACCTAATATCAGGGTTCCATTGATTCTCTTGGTTATCCTGTGTGCTGTGCTGTCTGCCTATTATACAATAGGGCAGAATTCACAGGGAATGGGTTACAGGAATTCAGGCTCCTTTCCATTGGTTCTCACAAAGCGAGCTTCTCTGGGTGGAGCAGGCTGGCACTTCAGTTGAACCCAGGTACCTTTCTCTTTGGCTTCCTTCTTTTTCTGATCATTTTCCTTCATGTGATTCAGGAAGCTATCTTAGCTCTTGAAGTGCTTCAATATGCTCAGTATGAACATTAATCCTCTTGGCAAGAATCTTGCCCTTAACTTGTTTATTTACAACAATGCCAACAGAATGCTGAGTAACATCGTAGACTCTTCCAGTTTTGCCATGGTGACATTTGTGTGGCATGCTGTTTAGAATAGTACCCATTCCCTTGATGTCTACAATATCACCTTTCTTGTAGATTTGCATATATGCAGCCAAAAGAACAAATCTGTGTTTTCTAAAAGGCCTAGAGAACATGTATTGGATACCTCTCTTCATTCCTTTTTGTTTGTCATTTTGGTTAATTACTGGAAGAAAGTGTCTTCAGCCAAAAGGAAAACATTTTCTGGTTTTTCTAATAACAGCCATCAAATGGTTATTATGTGACGTCTGATTTATACTTTTGGTGTTCATTTCCCCAATAATTAGGGATGTTGAGCATCTTTTCATGTATTATTGACCATCTGTATATCTTCTTTAGAGAAATGTAAATTCAAGTCTTCTGCCCATTTTATTTTTTTTTTCATTTTATTTTATTTTTTTTTGAGACAGAGTCTCATTATGTTGCCCTTGGTAGAGTGCCATGGTGTCACAGCTCACAGCAACCTCAAACTCTTGGGCTTAAGTGATTTTTCTTGCCTCAGCCTCCCAAGGACCTGGGACTACAGGCCCCTGCCAGACACCCAGCTATTTTTTGGTTGCAGTTGTCATTGTTGTTTTATCTGGCCCAGGCTGGGCTCGAAACTGCCAGTCTCAGTGTATGTGGTGGGGGCCCTACTCACTGAGCTACAGGTGTCAAGCCTGTCCATTTTATATTTTAAAATATATTTTTTGAGAGGTTTAAGTTGTAAGAGTTCATTATATATTCTAGATATTAATCCCTTAAAAAAAGTATGATTTACAAAATATTTTTCTCCCATACTATTGTGCCTTTTCATTCTGTCTTTTTTTTTTTTTTTAGACACTCTCACTATGTCGCCCTCAGTAGAGTGCTGTGACATCACAGCTCACGGCAACCTCAAACTCTTGGGCTTAAGTGATTCTCTTGCCTCAGCCTCCCAAGTAACTGGGACTACAGGTGCCCACCACAATACCCATCTATTTTTTGGATGCAGTTGTCATTGTTGCTTTAGCTGGCCCGGGTTGGGTTTGAACCCACCATCCTCAGTGTATGTGGCCGGCACCCTACCCACTGAGCTTCAGGCACTGCCTTTTTCTTTTTTTCCTTTTTTTTTTTTTTTTTTGAGAGAGAGTCTCAGTCACTCTGGGTAGAGGGCTCTGGCATCATAGCTCACAGCAACTCAAACTCTTAGGCTCACACAATTCCCTTGCCTCAGCCTCCCACGTAGCTGGGACTACAGGTACCTGCCATAACGCCCAGCTATTTTTATTTTATTTTATTTTTTTTTTTTGTAGAGACAAAGTCTCACTTTATTGCCTTTGGTAGAGTGCCGTGGCATTACACAGCTCACAGCAACCTCTAACTTCTGGACTTAGAAATTCTCTTGCCTCAGCCTCCCAAGTAGCTGGGACTATAGATGCCTGCCACAACACCTGGCTATTTTTCTGTTTTGCAGTTCGTCCGAGGCCAGGTTTGAACCCGCCACCTCCGTTATATGGGGCCGACACCCTACTTCTTTGAGCCACAGGCGCTATCCCATTTTGAGTTAATTTTTGTAGATGATGTTAGGTAAGAGTCCAGCTTCATTCTTTGCATATGGATATCCAATTTTCTCAGCTAGCTCCATTTGTTGAAAGCACTATCTTTTTCTTATTGAAGCATTTTAGCATCTTTGTTGAAATATCACTGGACCACATATATAAAGGATTCATTTGTAGGCACTATATTCTCTTCATTGGTCTATATGTCTATCTTTATGACAGTATCACATTCTTTTGGTAACTGTAGCTTTGTTTAGTAAGTTTTGAAATTAGGATGTGTAAAACTTCTAACTTTTTCTTTTTTGAGATTCATTTGTCTATTCAGGATTTCTTGAGATTTCATGGGTTTTGAATAAATTTTTTATTTCTGTAAAAACATTCTTGAAATTATTACATTGAATGTGTAGATCACTTTGGGTAGTATTGACATTTTGACAATATTAAGTCTTCTAGGCCATGAACTTGGGATGTCTTTTTATTTATTTGTGACTTTTTGAACTTCTTTCAGCAACATTTTTTATTTTTCAGGGTATATGTCTTTTACTAGGCAAGTTCTTGGAGAAGTTTACTCCTAAGTATTTTATTCTTCTTGATGCCATTATAAATGTAATTGTTTTCTTAATTTCATATTTAGATTGTTCATTGTTGGTTTGATAGAATGCTAGTGTTGTTTGCAAATTGATTTCATATCCTGCAACTTTTCTGAATTTTTTTAATAGTTCCACCAATTTTTATGGATTGTTTAATGGGTTATTTTTTGTTTTTAGTTTTTAGACAGAGTCTCTCTATGTCGCCCTTGGTAGAGTGCTGTGGTGTCATAGCTCACAGCAACCTCAAATTTTGGGGCTTAAGCGATTCTCTTGCCTCAGCCTCCCAAGGAGCTGGGACTACAGGCACCTGCCACAGTGCCTGGCTATTTTTTGGTTGTTGCTGCTGTAGTTGTCATTGCTGTTTGCCAGGCCTGGGCCAGGTTCAAACCCAGCAGCCCCAGTGTATATGACCGGCGCCCCAGCCACTGAGCTACAGGAGTTGAGCCTCAGTCTTTCATTTTGAGTATGATGTTACCTTGGGTTTTTTATGTACAAATGACCCTCAAACAGCATGGGTTTGTTGAACTACATAGGTCTACTTGTACACAGATTTTTTTTTTTTCAAACAAACATGGACTGAAAATATAGTATTTGAAGGATATGAAACCTTTGTATATAGAGGGCCAAATTTTTTTATATGGAATATCCACAGGGCTGACTCTGGGACTTGAGTATGCTTAGATTTGTGTACATGCAGGGATTCCTGGAACAAAACCCTCACACATATCAGAGGATGATCATATATCCTTTATTATGTTGAGGTAGTTTCTAGCTTCTTAAGTGTTTTTATGATGAAAGGGTATTGAATTTTGTTAAAGGCTTTTTCTGTATTACTCAAAATGATTATGTGGGTTTTCCCCCTTCATTCTATAAATACGATGTGTTATACAGATTGATTTTCCTATGTTAAATTCTACTTGGTTATGATATATAGTCCTCTTCATTCATATGCTGTTGAATTTGATTTGCTAGTGTTCAGTTGAAGATATTGGCTCCAGTATATATAAGCAATACTGGTCTGCAAGTTTTTCTTTTGTTTTCTTCTTTTCTTTTCTCTTTTTTTTTTTTTTTTTTGTAATGTATTTGTCTGGCTTTGGTATCAAGTAATCCGCCTTTAGCCTTTTATAAAATATATTTGATCAGCCAAGTACAATGGCTCACACCTATAATACTAGCACTCTGGGACTCTGAGGGGGGAAGATTGTTTGAGCTCAGGAGTGTGAGACCCCATCTCTAAAAAATAGAAAATTAGCCAGGTGTTGTGGTGAGTACCTGGAGGATCACTTGAAACCAGGAGTTTGAGGTTGCTGTGATCTGTGGCACGCTAGCCTAGGGCAACAGAGTAAAACACTGTCTCAAAAACAAAACAAAACAAAAAATACACACACACACACACATATATATATTTGATCTTTCAAGAGAACACCACTGTCATCTTGGTGAGCTATGTTTGATCTCGGGATCATAGGATTTGATATCTGTTTTCAGTTCTAACTTATGTTTTCTTTCTTTCTTTTTTTTTTTTTTTTTTTTTTAGAGACAGAGTCTCACTTTTATCACCCACAGTAGTGTCGTGGCGTCACACAGCTCACAGCAACCTCCAACTCCTGGGCTTAGGTGATTCTCTTGCCTCAGTCTCCCGAGTAGCTGGGACTACAAGCACCTGCCACAATGTCCGGCTATTTTTCTGCTTTTGCAGTTTGCTCGAGGCCGGTTTGAACCCGCCACCTTCAGTATATGGGGCTGGCGCCCTACTCGCTGAGTCACAGGCACCGCCCAACTTATGTTTTCTGCCAGCTTGTGTTCTTATATAATTTTGAGTAAGCAGTCTGCCAGCCTCTGCAATATACTGAAACTCTTTTGTGTTATAAATTGCTGTGGAGTGGAATTCATTGTGGGACAAGCATATCTGTATCTCATGGATGATCTTAAATTACTGAAGAATTATTCTAAAGATTGGTAGGATATTGTAGGAAGGCTACATAATTTTTGTTATAAATCTAGTATGCTGCCTTTTAAATAAGGATATGACTAGTTCTTATTATAATCCCTCAATTATTTTAGTATTAATGAAAAAGGACTAAAAGATTCAACATGGACATAATTTGAATTTGTTATCTCTTCCAAGCATTTTGATCATCAGCTTCTGATAAAATAGACAAGTTAATCAGATATTTGTAGCCAAGCATGGCACTTCCTTAAAATAAATTCCAAAATTAGGCTTGGCGTCTATACTTAAGCAGCTAAGGCACCAGCCATATATACCAGAGCTGGTAGGTTCAAATCCAGCCCCGCCTGCCAAAACAACAATGACGACTACAACCAAAAAATAGCTGGGTGTTGTCACAGGCACCTGTAGTCCCAGCTACTTGGGAGGCGGAGGCAAGAGAATTGCTTAAACCCAGGAGTTGGAGGTTGCTGTGAGCTATGATGCCACAGAACTCTACCCAGGGCAACAGCTTGAGGCTCTGTCTCAAAAAAAAAAAAATTCCAAAACTAGAAGATACATCTCTAGTTTACCCCACAAGTAGATGGCCCATTATTAAGAATTGTAAAGAAAGGAGAAGCCACTGGTATTTTTGTTATTTTTTTCCCCAAGCATTCCAATTAGGTTTAAGGTTAGACTTGAAACTCTTTTTTTTTTTTTTTTGCAGTTTTTGGCCTTTCTGGGTTTGAACCCACCACCTCTGGCATATGGGTCAGAGCCACAGGCGCTGCTCTGGGTTTTTTTGCTGGGTTTTACTTTTTGTTTTGGGGGGGGGGGGTTGTGGTTTTTGGCCAGGACTGGGTTTGAACCCCGCCACCTCCAGCATATGGGACCAGCGCCCTACTCCTTTGAGCCACAGGCGCTGCCAAGACTGGAAATTTTTTTTTTTTTTTTGAGACAGAGCCTCAAGCTGTCACCATGGGCGCAGCTCACAGCAACCTCTAATTCCTGGGCTTAAGTCTCCTGCCTCCTCCTCCCAAGTAGCTGGGACTACAGGTGCCCGCCACAACGCCCGGCCATTTTTTGGTTGCAGCCATCATTGTTGTTTGGCGGGCCCGGGCTGGATTCGAACCCACCAGCTTAGGTGTACGTGGCTGGCGCCTCAGCCCATTGAGCCACAGGCGCCAAGCCAAGACTGGAAATTTTTAAGAAAGTCATACCAAGCATGATGGCTCATGCTTATAATCCCAGCAACTTGGAAGGTTGAGGTAGGAATGAGGAAGGAGAAATAAATCTTACACTTCTTGGTGGTCCTAAAAATGCAAAACTCAGCCTCCAAAGACCAGAAAGAACTTTAAGAGATACACTAAACAGGAATAACCTTGAAAGAGACTGTGTAACAAATAATATCACTCTGGTTTCTTTTTTTTTTTTTTGGTTGAGACAGAGTCTCACATTGTAGAGTGCTGTGGTATCATAGATCACAGCAACCTCAAACTCTTGGGCTCAAGTGATTCTCTTGCCTCAGCCTCCCAAGTAGCTGGAACTACAGGCACCTGCCACAACACCCACCTATTTTAGAAGCGAGGTCTCACTCTGGCTCAGGCTGGTCTTGAACCTGTGAGCTCAGGCAATTTACTCACCTTGGCCTTCCAGAGTGCTAGGATTAAAGGCGTGAGCCCCTGCACTCGGCCTGGTTTCTTAAGAAATGTAATCATTAGTTTTTAGAACTTTTTTTTGCCTGCTAACTAAAAGTTTCTCTTGACCTAGCATTTGTAACTGTAACTCTGTATATGTCTTGCTACAATAGTATTAAAGAACTTTGTGGGCTCCTCGCCCATAACTAAGTGATTAGAGTGCTGGCCATGTATACCAGGGCTGTTGAGTTCAAACTTGATCTGGATTGCTGAAAAAGCAACAATAACAACTACAACAAAACAATAGCTGGGTATTGTGGCAGGCAGCTGTAGTCCCAGCTACTTGGGAGGCTGAGGCAAGAGAATCACTTAAGCCCAAGAGTTTGAGGTTTCTGTGAGCTGTGACACTACGGCACTCTATAAGACTCTGTCTCAAAACAAGAATAGAATAGAATCTTTTTGGGTGTGACTGGGGATGTTCAGTGCTTTAAGGTTGATGGCCTACTGAGTTCCCCTGATGGCTAATACAATTCTTTCCCTGTAATCTTTAGTAAAAATCTTTTGGTTTCAATTCACCAGTCCTGCAGCAGGAGGATCACTTGAGGCCAGGAGTTCAAGACTATCTTGGGCAATATAGCAAGACCCATTTGTTTGTTTGTTTGTTTGTTTGTTTTCTTGGGTTGTTGTTGTTGTTTGCTGTTTGGCTGGGGCTGGGTTCAAACCCTACCCACTGAGCCACAGGCACCACTCTAGCAAGACCCATTTTAAAAAATATTTTAAATATTAGTCAGGCAGGGTGGCATGTGCCAATAATCCCAGGAGATTGAGTCAGGAGAACAGCCCAAGAGTTCAAGGCTGCAGTGATATATGATTATGCCACTACACTCCAGTGCAGCTTGAGTGACAGAATGAGATCTTGTCTCTTAAAAAAGAAAAAAAGAAATCCCTGTATTTATTGTCTGAGAATATCTCTCTCTCTTTCCTTAAGAGATAGAGTCTAAGCTAAGCACAATAGCTCACACCTGTAATCCTAGCACTTTGGGAGGCTGAGGCAGGAGGATCACTTGATACCAAGAGTTTTAAGATGCACTTAGGCAGCATAGCAAGACCCCATCTTTTAAAAAAATTTTTTTTAGAAGAGTGTAGCTGGACTGCCATGGCCTCAGCCTAGCTCACACCAACCTCAAATGCCTAGGCTCAAGCAACCCTCCTGCCTCAGACTGGTACTATAGGCACATACTGCCACATCCAACTAATTTTTTTTATTTTTTTTTGAGACAAAGTCTCACTTTGTCACCCTGGGTAGAGTGTGTCCTGGCGTCATAACTCACAGCTACCTCAAACTCAGGTTGAAGCGATTCTCTTGCCCCAGCCTCCTGAGTAGCTGGAACTACAGGTGCCTGCCACAACACCAGACTATTTTTTTTAGAGATGCGGTCTCACTCTTACTCAGGTTGGTCTCAAACTCATAGTAAGTTCAAGCAATCCACCCCACCTTGGCCTCCCAAAGTGTTAGGATTATATATTTTTTGAAAATAGTTTGTGTCCAGGAGTTTAGGCTGCAGAGAACTGTAATCTTGCCACTACACAACAGAGCTGACCCCATCTCTATTTTTAAAAAAGAGAGAGAGAGAGAGAGAGACAGGATCTCACTGTGATTCCCAAGTTGGAATACAATGGCTATTCATGGGCACATCATAGCCCCACATTCCTGGGCTCAAGCACCTCCTGAGTAGCAAGGCATGTTGTTTTTCCTGGCTAAAATAGCTTTTGATGTAAATTTCAGTTCTTTTTTTAACATTTCTTATAGTAATTTTTTTATATACTGTATTTTTTTTCTCTATGCTAAATAACTTCCTTAGTTTGTGCTTCTTCAATCATGTTTTTCTCCTGCCCTGGCTAGAATGTAGTGACATCATCATAATTCACTGCAGCCTGAAACTCTGGTTCAACTGATCCTCTTGCCTTAGCTTCACAGGTACCATGGAATACAGGCATGTGCCAATATATGCCCAGCTAACTTTTGTCTTTGTTTTTTTTTAAGACAGAGTCTCAAGCTGTCACCCTGGGTAGAGTGCCATGGCATCACAGTATATAGCAACCTCCAACTCCTGGGCTTACTTAAACTATTCTCTTGCCTCAGCCTCCCAAGTACCTGGGACTACAGGCGTCCGCCACAACACCCAGCTATTTTTTTGGTTGTAATTGTCATTGTTGTTTGGCAGGCCCAGGCTAGATTTGAACCTGCCAGCCCTGGTGTATGTGGCTGGCACCTTAGCTGCTTGAGCTACAGGCACCAACTGATTAACTTTTCTCTTTTTAGTAGAGATGGGGCTGTGCTTTTGCACAGGCTGATCACAAACTCCTGAGTTCAAAAGATCCTCTCATCTTGGCCTCCCAGCATTTTAGGGTTATAGGCATGAGTCATAGTGCCCAGCCTCATTTTGCTTTATGACTACTTTTTTGGAATCAAATATTTTAGTTTTTTATTATTTTCTGCCAGTTAGGTTTTCCTAGCAATTTTGCTTGAACCCAAAGAGTACAGATAGATTTCTGAATACTTCAAAATTTATGCATTCAGGCTCAGCACCTGTGGCTCAACAGGCTAAGGTGCCAGCCACATACACCTGAGCTGGCGGGTTTGAATCCAGCCTGGGCCCGCCAAAAAACAATGGCGGCTGCAACCAAAAAATTGCTGGGCGTTGTGGCGGGCGCCTGTAGTCCCAGCTACTTGGGAGGCGGAGGCAAGAGACTCGCTTGAACCCAAGAATTGGAGGTTGCTGTGAGCTGTGATGCCACGGCACTCTATCCAGGGTGACAGCTTGAGGCTCTGTCTCAAAAAAAGAAAAAAAAAATTATGCATTCATACTGGTCATGATATAGGTAAATCCTACATTCCAGTATTTCTTACTTTACATATATGGCAGCTTAGAGTAACAGGTGACATCCTTTTTTTAAAAAGTGGTTAAAGTAGTTTTCCACAGAGAATTTAGTATAATCTATATCCTCCTACCATAGCAGTGAACTAGTGCTATAGAATAGAAATTTTATTTATTTATTTATTTATGTATTTTTATTTTTATTTTTTTGAGACAGAGCCTCAAGCTGTCACCCTGGATAGAGTGCTGTGGCATCACAGCTCACAGCAACCTCCAATTCCTGGGCTCAAGCGAGTCTTCATGCCTCCGCCTCCCAAGTAGCTGGGACTACAGGCGCCCGCCACAATGCCTGGCCATTTTTTTTTTTGGTTGCAGCCGTCATTGTTGTTTGGCGGGCCCGGGCTGGATTCGAACCCACCAGCTCAGGGGTGCGTGGCTGGTCCCTTAGCCGGTTGAGCCACAGACGCCAGGCCATTTATTTTTTTTAATATGTCAACAGCCCAGGTATTTTTGAAGCTTCTTTTTTGAGACTGAATCTCACTCTGTCACCCTGGGTAGAGTACCTTGGCGTCAAAACTCACAGCAACCTCTTGGGCTTGAGCAATCCTCTTGCCTCAGCCTCATGAGTAGCTAGGACTACAGGCACCTGCGACGGTGCCCCCCTAGTTTTCCTATTTTTAATAGAGGTGGGGTCTCGCTCTTGCTCAGAGCTGGTCTCTAACTTGTGAGCTCAAGTAATCCACTGCCTCAGCCTCCCAGAGTGCTAGGATTACAGGGTAAGCCACTGCGCCTGGCCTGAATATTGGCCTGAAAGCCCATGTTCATGATAAGACATAAAAATTTGAGAAACTGTTTGATGTTTTGCATCCATCTTAGGTATATCATTTGGCAAGCGCACGCTTACGTGATCTGTGTTTAAAACTGGATGTTTCAAATGAGTTACGAAGGAAGATATGGACGTGCTTTGAATTCACTTTAGTTCACTGCCCTGATCTAATGAAAGACAGGCACTTGGATCAACTCCTCCTCTGTGCCTTTTATATAATGGCAAAGGTAATGTATAAATTGGGCAAAGGTCTTTCCTCTAGTTGCCTGTATGCAAAGCATAAGGTAATAATCTGTTGAACTTGATCCTTAGCTTTCCTTTAGTACTGCAAGACAACAGTGCCCACTATTACTAATTAAGTAGTAAATTCAAGCTACTACATCTATTCTCTGAAATGTCCAATTGTACAATAATCAGCTTTCCCATTTCATAAGAATACATTGGTTGTAAAGGAGTTGAAAGGATCTTAGAGACCATTTGTAGTAAATAGGCTTTTCAGGCTTAGCGCCTGTGGCTCAACGGGCTAAGGTGCCAGCCACGTACACCCGAGTTGGCGGGTTCGAATCCAGTCCGGGCCCGCCAAACAACAATGACAGCTGCAACCAAAAAATGTCCGGGCGTCATGGCAGGTGCCTGTAGTCCCAGCTACTTGGGAGGCTGAGGCAAGAGACTCACTTGAGCCCAGGAATTGGAGATTGCTGTGAGCTGTGATGCTACGGCACTCTATCCAGGGTGACAGCTTGAGGCTCTGTCTCAAAAAAAAAATTGGCTTTTCACACTATTAATATCAACAACCCCATTTCCATCCTTA
This sequence comes from Arctocebus calabarensis, assembly GCA_963573935.1. Taxonomy (NCBI): domain Eukaryota; kingdom Metazoa; phylum Chordata; class Mammalia; order Primates; family Lorisidae; genus Arctocebus; species Arctocebus calabarensis. The sequence goes on from CAUYON010045705.1 coordinate 40,246, forward strand.
CCCCAGGACACCTCTGATTTGCTTCTTCACAGTAAAATGATCTTCACAATGCAGATGAATAACTGAGGCACAGAGCTGAAAATCACTTGGCCAAAGTTTACATAGTAAGGGACAGTCAAGGATCTCCTGATTCATAATTTAGTAGAAGCTTCTATACCATATTGCTTTCCAATGATTTACTGTGCTACTTTAGAAAACCATTTTACTTTGTAGTTGCTACAACATTTTTTAAGCAAAAATTATAACATTTCCTGCTTGATTTTCAAAATTCTGATATGTCTGAAATAATAATTTATAACTTTTGTTTTGACCACATTGGCAACACTGGCAGTCCTAGAAGATGTACACAATTAAGATGTGACTTTTAGGCTTGTTGCCTGTAGCTCAATGGTTAAGGCACCAGCCACTTACACTGAGGCTGGCGGGTTCGAACCCCCAACCCAGGTCAATGGGTAAAAAACAATGACAAATACAACAAAAAAATAGCTGGGTGTTATGGCAGGGGCCTGTAGTCCCAGCTTCTTGGGAGGCTAAGGCAAGAGAATTGCTTAAGCCCAAGAGTTGGAAGTTGCCGTGAGCGGTGAAACCCCAGCACTGTACCAAGGGGCAACATAGTGAGACTGTCTCAAAAAAAAAAAAAAAAGACCTGAGTTTTAAACTTTTTGAAACAAGGGACATTTTCAAACTCATTTGTGGCTCTCCTCCCACAATGCCTCCTTAAAATGTTTCTTTGTAGGGCGGCTCCTGTGGCTCAGCGAGTAGGGCGCCGGCCCCATATACCGAAGGTGGAGGGTTCAAGCCCGGCCTCGGCTGAACTGCAAAACAAAAAAATAGCCGGGCGCTGTGGCGGGCGCCTGTAGTCCCAGCTACTCGGG
>CAUYON010045706.1:0-10395 GCA_963573935.1 Arctocebus calabarensis
ATGCAATCATGGGGTACAATGTGCTAGTTTTATATACAATTTGAAATATTTTCATCAAACTGGTTAACATAGCCTTCATGGCATTTTCTTAGTTATTGTGTTGAGACATTTATGTTCTACGTTTAGTAAATTTCACATATACCCTTGTAAAATACACCTTAGGTGTGGTCCCACCGTTTACCCTCCCTCCACCCATCCTCGCCCCTTCCCTCCCCTCTCTCTCCCCATATTCTTGGGCTATTATTGGTTTCAAAGTAGGGCTGAGTACATTGGATACTTTTTCTTCCATTCTTGAGATACAATTAAGCAAAGATTCTGAGGTGGCTGTGAGCTGTGATGCCACAGCACTCTACCAAGGGTGACATAGTGAGACTCTGTCTCAAAAAAAAAAAAAGTACATTGCAAACTATAAAGTGCTATGCAAATATTCAGTATTACACAATAACCACATCTTTAACCCTCTACAATTGAGGGAATAGTGAAACTTCAAAATTTTTTATTTATTTATTTTTTATTATTTTTTTTTTGCAGTTTTTGGCCAGGCCTGGGTTTGAACCCGCCACCTCCAGCATATGGGGCTGGCGCCTTACTCCTTTGAGCCACAGGCACCACTCTAAACTTTAAAATTTTTAGTTAGAGATGTTCAAATGCTCCTTGTCATCAGGGAGGACCTGTTTTGTGCAAGTGGGGGGGGGACTCTTTATCTGACACATGTAATTAAAAAAAAAAATCTTACACTGAAAATGTAGTTCAATACATTTGGCCTTTTGTTCTCATACATGAATCTTCACTCCATCCCAAGCAAGGTTGTGGTGCTCACGGGGTCTATCGAGTTTATCAAGAAGGATTCATAGATTAAGTGAGCAATCTAGGTTTCCCTGAATAGAAAAAAATGAGATTAGAGGAGAGAGAGGATGGCTAATGCTTTGACTCAATGAGAGGTGAGGATGCATTCTTGTTCCCTTGAGAGTTTTCAAAATCTTCTGAGTTTCTCTATTTGCTTTCATTTGCTCTCATTTCATTCAAATAGACCTCTTTTAATTGAAAGACAAGGGGTGACTTATTGTAAAATATGTTGCTTTTTCCATCCAGAGGACATGTCTTTGTGGTATTAATTGAAAGAGAAACAGACTAGGAGTCAGGACACCTGGGTTCTGCTAAACTTAGCGTCCTTGGGCAGATAACTTATATTTTCAAAGCTTGTACAATCTGTTTTTTAAAAAGGAGTGCAAATATAGTTGTAACATCTCCTATTCCACGAAGCTTAAAGGAAATTATGGAGGTAAAAATGATTTACAAATTATAAGTATTTTGTAGGAGTAATGGATTATTAAAGAATCTAAAGGCTTAATATTTTCTAATATGTAGATATAGATGCATATTTATCTTTATTTTTATTCATTAATTTCTTATTTTGAAATGGGGTCTTGCTATATGTTGCCCAGACTTGTTTTGAATTCCTGGCTCAAGCTATTCTCTCTCCTCAGCCTCCTGAGTAGTAGGGATTACAGCCATATACTCTGGGCGTGGCTTACCTTTATACACAACTATCCAGGTCTACTACTATATAGGATAAAGCATAGGCTTCCTTTGAGAAACTCTTCAATATTAATTTTTGTGTATGTGTGAGATATCAGTTCATTTATAAACATATGTATTCATAGAAGGATATTATTATGTTTTTTATTTTTCTTCTTATTCCTTTCCTGGGAAGGGTAGATGATTTGGATATTGCAATTAATTTGTACATTTGTAATGCCAGAAAACCAATTGGTAGGAATTTGCATTGAATTAATTTCTGTTCTAGATTTGATGACTACACCTTGGAGATACTTTTAACTTTAACTTTTGGTTCTATAATTGTTTATAATTGTTACAATCATTTCCCACTCCTTGCATTTTATTTCATAAGGAATATATCCAATTACAATTACATTTTGAGTTTTATATCACCTGGGATACTTAATCAAAGTTATTAGATTTCTATATTTTGATCTTTTAAAAAAGAGTACTATTTGAGCTTGTTATCTTTGAAGTGTGGTGGGTTTTGATTGCAGATGAGGCTTATTTTTATCCTCTGTAAGAATGAAATGAGTTTTCCCTGTAGGGAAGCTAAGTAGTCTTTTGCTGGACTAGACTAAATTTGTCCAAATATTGGATAGAATAGCATAAAATTGTGGATCCTGGGAGCAAGCTAGCTATGCTGTGTTCAAAAATTTGTACTTCAGGGCAGTGCCTGTGGTTCAAAGGAGTAGGGCACCAGCACCATATGCTGGAGGTGGCCGGTTCAAATACAACCCCAGCCAAAAGTTGCCAAAAAATTTGTACTTCATAAGCCACACTGAATATATGTATGTATATATACATAAATAGTATGTGCTAGATAATATTTTATGAGTTTGTGGGATGGACATTTATTATCATTTTACAGGAAAAGACATTGAGGCTTAGAAAGGTTAATTAACTAGTCACACAGCTAGTAAATGACAGAAGCAGAATTTAAACAGAGGTAATGTGGCTCCAGAACTGTATGTTCTTAGCCAGTTCTCTGTGCTGCTTGTCTTAAATTCTGTGTGTTTATTTCTCATTTGTCAGCCTTTGAGATTATTATTTAGAAGTGTCCTTTGAATGTTTTATTGTTCCAGTTATGTTGAGGGGAGCCAAAGAAAACTGCTTTGGTCCTGGGAGAGGAGTGTTGGGGTACTAAGGAAGAAACAGTCACCTTGGGAAAGTAAAACTCAGGGTACTGAGTCAACTGTCTCTTCTTATGGAAATTCAAATGCTTGGAGCCTCTAACATTTGTTGTATTAAGGATGCCCCCTACTCCTATGGCATCATGTGACAATTAAATGAGATAAGGTGTCAAAGCCCAAGTTGGGACCTGGCATATGTTAAGCATAGATGTTTTATAGTATATTTGTCTGTTCTCAGAGCTTTTGGGGCACCACTCACTGGTAGAAAGGAGAGAGCAGCTTAATTCATTTGTGATGTAAAGGCACCTCAGAATAAATAAATAATGAAATAAAACAAGAATCCATTCACAGCTGTCTATTCCTTAATCATCTGTAGTTGATTTTGAGAGGCTCCTAGCTTTTGTTCAAAATTCCATTGTATTGAGAGAGACTGACATTATTGACTAAAGTGATTTTTTTGCCTGATAATCTGTGTATTAAAATTATTGGAGATACTTTGATGTTCAGTTACTCTTTCTTTTTTTTGTCCTGCTATTTTTAACATTTTGAAAAGGGGTTTCCTGTAAGTGCAAACAACATTCATCAAATAGCACTCTGGGAGCATAATACTGCTGACTTTTTGTCAGCTTCTTGGTCTTCATCTAAAATAATCTTGTGTGACTCCTGATGAAGTTACTGCTATCTACCTCCAGCTGGACCTTCTCAGGTATTAGGATCAGTGGTTTTTGAACACTGGTGTGTATCAGAGGTGGTGCAGAGGTAATTCCAGAAGCCTAAGTTTGCTCTTATGGGATAGGGCTGGGTCTTAGTACTTTAACCAAATTTCTCAGGTTGTTCTGTTACACTAGTCATCTGGAGGCTTGCTCAAACACACATTTTTGCTCTCCTCCTCCCAAGTTTCTGATCAGTAAGTTTGACAAGCAACCTGACAACTGAATTTCGGACAAGTTCCCAGATGCAGCCGATGTTGCTAGTGGAATGGTCACACTTTGAAACACTGGCCTATGGGTAGGAATCATCCAGTAGGGCAAATGGATAGTGGGTGTATTGCGTTAGCCATTACTCAGCTCTTGATTTAGAGTCTGGGCAGATGCTTGGAAGAGAGATACTCTGGATTCAAGGCAGATTTTTTGAACCCAATCTCTCTCCTTTACCTCCCCAGCCCCTTAGCAACCACTGTTTTGCCAATTTCTAAAATGTCAGGATAATTATGATCATTTACCAATGATGCTTTTGATTTGGGATAAAAAGTTTTGGGCAATTTTATCTTAATGAAAAACACTGACTACTGTGGAAAGAAAATGAAAGTCTCATCATTTAGAGATGGGTGGTAGATGGGCACAGAACCTCTAATGTGTGTGCCTGGGCCTAGTTAATTCAGACAGACACAGCAGCCTTCTCAAGCCTATGCTAGTAACACAATACTGACAAAAACACACTTACAGGTGAGTGCTGGGCCCCTCTGTGGCATAATCTAGGAAATGCTCTCCCAAACACACTTCCTTTCTCTTAGGGAGGCAAGTTGGGCTTCCAGAGTGCTATCAAGGCCAAAAAGTCTTATAATCACTTTCCTTTGATTCTTTTTCCTGGCAGTAACTAGGGTCATTCCTTCAATTTAGGGCAGAGGCCAGTAACCTGCTCATCCCTGATCCCCCAGAGGCAGTGGTGCATTTGCTCCTGCTGGGTGGAAGACTTGGTGAAGGAATTCTTCCTCTCTGCACAGCACTTAATAGCTTAGAAAGACCCTGGAGAGTCTCTTTACCATTTGATCTCCAGGATCTGGCTGGGATCCCACAGGCAGTGGGCTGGTAGAGAGAGGTGGGATACAGATCTTTTGATTTCTAGTCTAGTTCTCTTTCCACACATTGTGATGATTCTTCAATGGAAATTAAACAATTAGTGGAGTGAGGAACATGGGGGAGAGAAAGGGAGTGGGGCCAGAGAAAGACTGAAGGCAGAGGGGACACAAGCAGAAAATTACAAAGCAGTCATTGTGGCCCTGGGGAATTGTGATCCTAGATCACCTACTTCTGAGGGAAGATGTGGGTTCCACACTCTTATGTCATCCTTAATGCTATGGTGTCTGTAATTTACTCAAACTGTTCAACATAGACAGCAATATGCGTGTGTGTGAGAGAGAGAGAGTTAGTTTAAATCTGCCTTTCAAAACTGCCCCCAGGTGGTGTTCCACAGCGTCCTCTCGGGAGTCTAAGTGACAGACTGAGATGGAACTGGGATCAGGTGACATCACGGATGTCCAGGGCTTTGAAACAGTGTGTACATGTCAGACATTGATTTGATTTTCATGCAGTGACTGAGATTAGGAAAATGAATGCTGTCATTGAGACACTGTTGGGAACAATTGAGCTAATGGGCGAATGTTACAGGAAACTGCTGTAGGCTCTATTCAAATTTTCCCTTGTCAGATATCAATTCCACCTTGAACTCCTTGAAACTGAGTAAAATTTTAAAACATTGTAAACCAGTTATCAATTTTAGTTTGTCAAGTTAAAAAAAATAGAAATGATACCTTGTATTTTTATAGTTTTCACAATATTTAAGTCTTCCTTGAATCTCATAACAAACATTTGAGGCAGCCAAGACAAGCACTATTATTATCTCATTTTATAAATGAAGAAACTGAGGTTCAGAGTCGTGATGGGACTTGCTAAGGTCATGGCTGATAGAATGAATTAGGATGAACATTTGGATCTCTGCCTCTGAGTCTTAATCTAAGCTCTGCACTGACTGTGTCTGTTATGGTAGAACACAAGCTTCCAGAGAGCTCGAAGCATGACTTCTGGCATCCATTAAGCATCCAAGGCTTGACTTTTTCCACTTCAACAAAGGAAAACAGTGGCCAAATTACTAAGTACGGTCATTTCCCAGAAGGAAGGAATTGCAACCCAAGGTTGGACAGCGGCTGCCAGGAAGGTTGGGAATCTTCCATACACCACCAGAAAGATACCAAAATTATAGATTTCCCCTCAAATGATGGGTTTGTGTGGAGCTGCTAATGGGGTCCCATTTTCTCCCGAAGACTCACTCTGCTGAGTCAGCTGAAGTTAACTCCCAGGGGAGCCTTCCTGAGTAGGGAGGGAGAAATTAAAGGGGCTGTTTTTCTGCTCCCTCTCTTTCTTACATGAAAGAGATGTCCCTCTGTCTCCCTACGATTCACAGAGTGCCCTCCTTAGCAAGGTCTATCTTACTAAATATTCTGAAGGATAATAGAAGTTTGTTCTTTTGAAACTTATATATATGAAAAGAAACCAGATGTCCAAATTCATCAACAGGCTCTTTTCTCCAAGATTTGCTCCCCAACACTTACCCCTCCCTAGTTTACCAATTTCAGGAGGATTCTATCATGTTGCCATTTCCCCCCTGCCAACCAGAGTGCTGGGCTTCCCTACTAATGTCAGATCTTCCCAAGAGACCTCAGCAAAGCTGAAGACACAATGGGAGGAAAGGCATCATTAGATCAGCACATACATAATCTATTCATTTATCTTTCTTGGTATCATAGTAGGTTTTGTTTGTAGCCCAAATGCTCCAAGAGTTGGGTGAACCTGTTTCCCATGTTGTTTTGAAGATTACATGGCAGGGATATTTGGGAAATGTCTGGCTGCTGTTTGAAACTTTATTTTATTGTACTACAAACTATATTTTTAAAACATTCTTATTCTGAGCCTGGGCATGATGTGTCAGTTGAGAGAGCCAGGCCTGGGGAGGGTGTTTAAGGCTAGCACTGTCTGTGGCTGTTCTCTGAGCCTTCACAGACACTGCTGGTGAGTTGCCTTGGGTCTTTCCCAAGGTCACCCTTTTATAGCTCTTAATCATTGGCAGCCTTGCCTGGCTCAGGCCTCATCAACCTCTTCTTTAGTCTGCAGGAGAGTCTTGGTTTCTTTAGAGAAGTGTGTTTGGAGCATGCGTATAATAATGTGACTTGAGGTCCAAACACTTTATTTTCCCAAAGCTGTGTACAGATCCTCACCCCGTGCCTGAGTTACCCCCATCTCTCACCAGGCCCAAATTCTGATGGCATCCCTGAGCTGTTGGTTCTCCCACAGCCTCCTTCCCTACACTGTGAAGAGAATGTGGACCAAGTGAGGGTCAGGAATGGAGGGGGCGGGCAACAAGGAATGAGGAAGCCAGTGAAATTGTGCTTATTGTTTAATAACAAGTTAACAAAAAGAATGAAAAATAAATGGCCACATTAAAACGTCAAAATCACCATTAAAATGTAACAGGGTTTCTAACGTCAAAGTAGGGTCTGCTTCTCTCTGGGGAGTAACCTTTTCGTGAAACCTCTCCAAGGTTACAATTTGAGTTTGGCGGAGGAACCAGGTGGGCGACGGCTCTACATCTCCCATCTCCCATTTCCAGGTCACACACCCAGGGCAGGGAGTGCCCAGAGTCCCTTCTCACCCTTGCCCTTGCATGTAAACCTGAGCCTTTGCGTCTTAGGGGGAGTCAGAAGGGGAAGTTCTGGGACCCCTGAGCCTTAGATCGGGTACTCGGTGTGTGCTGCCCTTATTCACATGTCAGCATCTGTCAGCACCTGTCCATTCCCGGTGCCCCTGACCCACGCCCAGGCTCTAATCACAGGCTCCTCACGTCACATCCCGTCTGAAGGGGGCTCCTGGCGGAGGGAGAGGCAGTGCGTGCTGGCGTGTGGGAGTGCGACCCGGGCCCCTCCACACCGGCGGGGCCTGGCACCCCGGCCTCTGCGTGGTTGGTCACCCCGCACCCTCTTTCCATATTCTCAGCTCCTTTCCGTGAGAACGAGCCCCTGCCCAACTCCAGGATGGAGGGATGGTGGGGGACTCTTCTGCAGGGATCCCCCCCCCCCCTTTCCCTAAGTCAGCCAGTTTTTGCTTTTTCCATTCTGTCACTTTTTCCACAGTCGTACTAATTGTGGGCTCCCTGGGGAGAAGGGGAGGAGACGTGTGCTTCGTCTCCAGCCCGCCTCCAGCGTCCAGTGGTTGCTTTGTAGTCTGCGGGGCTGGGATTCCTGCTCCCTGGGTGGGAGGAGCGGAGGGAGAGGCGGGGCTCAGACCCCTGCCCACGGCGTGCGCTGCCGCTTCCAAAGATGTCCGGTAATGAAACGGCCCCAAATATAAGGCGATTCTCTTTTTCCCCTTTGAGAGGATTCCTCAAAAATGTATTTTTAAATAATAGTCTACTTGATATACAGATTTAAGATACCAGAAAAATTGCATGTCTAATTTTAATATTTACCCGATTTCTTTTGTTACATCTATTTAAAAATCTGAAGTTGCATGAAATACATTAATTGAGAATATTATTTTTCCATAAACACCATAAAACAGTTTTGTTGAATCTTTTTACGTGCATGTTTATCACTAGGATTATTGTTTTCACTTAAAGCTATTTGGGGCGTGGACACCTATGTCTAAGTTGTTTGTATTACCGCACTTTTGGAAAAGCATTGATTACCTATGGCTTCAGCTTCTCAGATTCATCTCTCCCTTTTTTGAGAATCTGCTGGAAAGGAGAGACTTGATGAGTACTCAAGTTTAACGTGATTCCTTCTTTTCTGAGACAATATCTCATGTACGCACGTGTGTATATGTGTATACACGTGTGTATACATACTCCTTGTTTGACATTTGGGCATATAGAGCATTAATGAAACCTTACAGCTGCAAGAGATCAGGAGAACAGCTGGTGGTGGATGCCTACTTCTTTTAATATTTCCATGAGTTATTTTTATAAAAATAATTTAGGCTTGTGACAAAAATGTCAAATGTGGAGTGCCAGAGGAATAAAACAGTAACAGAATCACTAAAGATTGCTACTGTGAACATTTGGTGAACACCTTTCCAAGCATCTCTTCAGGTACATATACAAATACTATACATTTATATTTTTAAATGGGATCATATATCTTATTTTATTTTATATTGCTTTTCACTTGCATTTTGTGGGCACTTTTGCATGTAAACATAGTTACACTTCCGTATGGGTGCTTTTCTGTGTATATAGTATAGTTTGTCCTTATATTCTTCAGTTGATGAGTTTGGGGGCGTTCATAGTTCTTTTTATTATAAACAATTCTATGATAAACATCCCTGGATTCTGAGTCATAGTTATAAGGACCTTCTCAAAATTTATCCAAAGTTATAAAGGAATTCTCCCATGTTTTCTTCTCATTTTAATTACTTTTTAAAAATTTATCTTTTAAAACTGTAGTAAAATACAAGTAACACAAACTTCACCATTTTAACCATTTCTAAGTATACAGTTTGGTGACAGTAAGTACATTCATGTTGCTTTACAGCCATCATCAGCTCTACAATGCAGCCACATAGTATTTTTTATCTTGCTAATCTGTACCCAGTAAACACTAACCCCCTGTTTCCCTCTCTTTGAAGTCCCAGACAGCCACCACTCTACCTTCTGTCTGTAAACTTGACTTCTTTAGGTCATGTATATAAGTGGAATCATATGATATTTGCTCTTTTGTGATTGACTTACTTCATTTAGCATAATGTCTCCAATTATTCATCCATGTTGTAGCAAGTGTTAGAATTTTTCTTCTAGTATTTGAAAAATTATTATTAAAAACTTGAAACATATAAAAAGATTGAAAGAATTTTTTGGCAAACATTCCTATTTCCACCACTCAGATTCTATCATTAACGTTTACTGTGTTTGCTTTGCCCAGTATCTTTTTATCTATCCATCCCTCTTTCTATCCCTTCATTTATCTATCTTATTTTTGTGCATTTAAAAATTAAATTTCAGACATCATAGACTCCCCTCTAAATAACCAAACCCACATGCATACCACTAATTAGAGTTCGATATTTGATGATCTTTTTGTTTTGATGTAACATTTATACACCACAATGTAACAATATTAATGAAGGGTACATTTGCTGAGTTTTGAGAAGTGTATACACTTGTGTAACCTACACTCCCTATTGAGATAGAGACCATTATTATCATCCCCAAAGTTCCCTCAAGACCTTTCTCAGTCAATCCCTGCCCCTTTCCTACCCCAAGATCCAATCAGATATTCTGATCCCCCCCACTCTAGGTTAGTTTTATCTCCCTTGGAATTTCCTAAATTTCCTATGAATGGAATACATCATATAGCACAAAAGCTATTGTGTAAACTTTCTATCATTCCACATGTTTTCAAGGTTCATCACTGTTGATTTGTGCATCAATAGTTCATTTCTTTAAACTGCTGAGTAATATTCCATTGTATGACTATATAATCATGCCCTGCGTAACAATGTTTTGGCCTACAATGAACCACACGTATGATGATGGTGGTCTTATAAGATTATAATGGAGCTGAAAAATTCCTATTGCCTAGTGAAACTGTAGCTGTCATAACATCATAGTACAACATAGTACATGTTTGTGGTGATGCTGGTATAAATCTACCATGCTGCAGATCATGTAAGAGTATGGTAGCACATACAATTATATACAGTACATAATAATGATAATAAATGACCATGTTACTGGTTTATGTATTCACTATACTATATAATTTAATGTAATTAAAAATTTTTTTATTTTTTTTAATTGTGGTACATGTATACCATGGAATATTATGCAGCCTTAAAGAAAGATGGAGACTTTCCCTCTTTTGTGTTTACATGGATGGAGCTGGAACACATTCTTCTTATCAAAGTATCTCAAGAATGGAAGAAAAAGTATCCAA
>CAUYON010045707.1:0-21658 GCA_963573935.1 Arctocebus calabarensis
TCATATAGTAAACGAGAAAATATCATGAATGGTATGTCAATCAGGTTGATAAAATATCTCAGATTGCATGTGAAGCCCCCACACTGTACCCCATGGTTGAACTAATGTACACAGCTATGATTCAATTAAAAAAAATAAAAATAAAAAATAAAGTAGCTTCAATGGTTTGTCTTGTGCTTTTGTGCTTCCATCATCTGTCATCAGAAGATCTTGCCAGACTTCTAGAATGAGAGACATGTGGAGCAGATACGCATCTGTCTTGAAGATTACAGAGAGCCACCCTAGCCAACCTCCAGACCTGCGAGAAACACACTGTCTCTTGTTATAAAACACTGGGATTGCTAGGTTGTTAGCTTAGCAGATTTACCATGCAAAACTGACTAAAACAACACACTATGCAAGTTTTCTGCAATGTAGCAGTTTGGCTAACATGGGACAAAGACAAATCTAAGAAAAATACTGTTTAAAAACATTAGAGCTATAAGTCACATGGTCTCTTCAAAGCACTGTTAGGGTTTTCAAGAAATTTTTCTTAAAGTCTAAAAGCCAAAATAGAATTAAATTACCTCAAGATCTTTATTCAGATTTCTTCAACAGTTCAAAGCTGACACCTTAACCATTAAGATATTTTTAATATGCCCTTCCGTTTATCTCCTTTCCTCACATTATACAGCCAGTCTCACACTTCTTACACCAAACATTCTTCCCTTCAAACTCATGTCCTCATATACCTCACCTTCTAATGCCTTTAATTCCTATCCTACATTCTCTTTCCCATCCCACCACTGGGTATTTAGGCAAAGGAAAGGAAATTCATCAATTAAAAGTATACCTGACCCACATGTATTTTGCAACTCTATTCACAATAGCAAAGATATGTAATCAACCTACGTGTTCATCACTGGATGAATCAATGAAGAAAATTATGCTAAAAATACACAATAATATTTGGCTACAAAAAATATAAATCACTCTTTCTAATTGATTGACAAAGCAGAAAATAACTGGTAGGGCCAACAAGGATATCCTTCGATGATTGGACAGGAGATATTAAGGCAAACTATAATTTTCTTTCATTGGGAGGCAGAGAAAACTGCTAAACTCTCCCCCCCAGGCTTCTCTTAGTAACTAAATGGGTATTTGAACATTTCTAGTCCCATCCTGTTCATATCAGTCAACAAATGTCATCTCATTAAGATAAATTTCACCCTTTTTCTTTTTTTTTTTATTTTTTTATTTTTTATAATTTTATTTAATCATAATTATGTACATTGGTGCAAACATAGGGCATGATTCATAAACATTCATAAATGTTTTAATAATACTGTTACAGATAGCCTTCATGGCATTTTCTTGATCACTATATAAAGACATTGATACTCTACATTTAATAAGTTTCCCCAGTACCCTGCTAAGATGCCCTATGATTGCACCAATGTACAGAATTATGATTCAATAAAATTATAAAAAACAAAACAAACAAAAAAAAAACAGGTAAGTTTGTACAAAGAAGATACAGAGATGTAAATACTAAGACCCCAAGGGCTAACCAGAGAAACTAGAAAAGAAACCCTGGGGTGACTTCAAGGAAAGTGGCTGTGGTTCCTGAGAGAGATGGGACTGGAGGTTTGGGCTGCCCGCTGGGTCACCCCAGGACCCAGCCAGACACCAAAATGGTCAGGAGTTAGACCGCACCCGCCCTGGGTGTTTTTCCCTGGGGTAGAGGCAGGTGTGCTGGAAGGGCTGGAAACAGGGCGTCTGTGGCTATCAGACCTCTGAGCTCTTGGTCCCTGGGCCCAATACGTGAGAATGACGAGTGGGACCCAAGTGCCTGACACACACAAGTCTCTTACAGCCATGGTTTTTCCAGTAGGATCTCTGGTAAGCAACTGCAGTATTTGGCATATTGTTCACAATTAGAAAAGCATCCCCCAACTTTATTGAAACAAAAATCTTCATTCTGTCTTCATTCTCATGCTATCTGGAAACTGATGTTTTTACCTTTACTAAAGTTATTAAAAATAGAGGGAGGGTCATGCTCTGATTTTTAGACCATGGGCTGGACTTGTTTATCAGGAAGAGCAGAAGTGATTACTCCAACCAGAAAGGCCACACTCAGCCTTCACAGACAACCCTCTCCCTGCATCTGCCCTGCCCCATTACTCAAAGCCTCCCCTAGATGATTAAAGCGGCTTCATTAACTCCAGGACTGGGGCCTGAGTGAGGGCACCGGACCTGTGCTAGATGAGGCTGGGTGAAGAGCGGTTTCTCTGAGAGAGAAAGGCTCTTCTCTCTCCACCCTTCCTCAATCAAGGTGGGTTACACCTCACCCTGATGTTCTCTTCACACTTGCAGGGGGTTCTGCGCCTTCCCGTGACTGGCCCTCAGGTCTGTCCCCCTCCACACCTCCAGGGACCAGTCTGTGGACAAAGCCACAAATCTGGTATCTTCCCTTCTGTTCCATTTGTAAGACTTTGAATGTCAGAAATGGTTTGCACAAAATACGTGGGAAGATGACTTTTCAGGAAAAAGTTATTTATTGTAGTTTGATGATAGTCAAGTTGTAGCTGCAAAAGCAAAATGAATTCAGGGAGGCTGTCCTTTAGTATCCAGGCTGGGGGGTGGGGGGTGGTGGTGGTTCCAGAACCTTCCTTGGATCCCAAAATCTTGAGTCCTGGATAAAGAACGTCATGCTATCTGTGCATAATTACCTCCTGTAATACTACGGTGCCTGACACGCTGTCAAGGCCCTGTGAGTAGCTGAGGTCCAACATTTGTACTTTAGGGAATAATGACAAGAAAAAAAGTCCATTCATGTTCAGTACAGATGCAAAATTTTTCCCAACATTTTTAATATATTTAATTCCAAATATTTTTAATCCAATGGCACAGAATCAGAACCCCATAAAGTGTCAACTGACCTAGGACTCTTTCCGGTGGAAACATTTCTTAGATGTTTATGATCTCACCCCTTCAGAAAGAGCAATACAGGCATCCCTGAATTTGTGGCACTTTGAGATCGTGCGTGATTTACAAACGGAAGGTTGTCGTCAACCCTGCATCCCGCGAGCCGGTCGGCACTTTCTCTTCCACTGTATGTGCTCACCTCATGTCTGTGTCAGAAGCAATGGAGTTTTGGTGATTTGGGTTTTTTTGAGACAGAGTCTCAGTCTGTCTCCCTGGGTAGAGTCCTGTGGCATCATCATAGCTCACAGCAACCTCAAACTCTCAGGCACAAGTGATCCTCCTACCTCAGCCTCCTGAGTAGCTGGGACTACAGGCGCCCACACCTGGCTAACTTCGCTATTTTTAGTCTTGGTCTTGCTCATGCTGGTCTTGAAATACTGAGCTCAAGCAATCCACCTGCCTCAGCTGCCCAGAGTGCTGGGATTACAGCATGAGCCACCGTGCCGGTCAATTATTTTTTAATTAAGGTATGTGTGTTCTTTAGACATATTACACATTTAAAAGACAACAGTGTCCCATAAACATAACTTTTGCATGCACTGGGAAACCAAGGAACACGTGACTGGCTTTGCTGTGATAGTCCCTTTCTGGTGGTGATCTGGGGCTAAACTCACAATAGCTCTGAGGTGAGTGAGGCTGCACTTTTTACTGAAAATACTCTTTTTTAAAAGGCATAACTCAAGAACTACCAAGACTCTTCAGATGGGGACTGCAAGGTCCTGGGAAGCAGACAGCCTAGGGACATAGCTAGCGGGAGCAGGCACAGGCGTTTCGGCTTGCCTCAACAGCGACTGCCCCCATGGGTCACCCAGTAGTCGCTGGTGTGCTCTGAGGCAGACCTGATTCCAGTATGGGCCTCTGCAAGGCCCTGAGACCCGAAGGCCTAAGGGTGGGGTGGGGTCCTGTCCTGTGACAGGTGCTTGGAAGAGGAGTTGTCATCACAAGATGCGAAGGCCCCAGGGGTGGAGAATCAAGTGTAGCCAGAAAGCCAGCTGAAGCTGGTAATGTCCTTCAGACTCTCCGTGGTGAAACGGAGCAGAAAGCTGCAACACGGCCCACAGCAGGGAGGCCTTTGCTTCTCCCTAGGAGCTCGTCCCAGGGTCGCCACTACACACTACTGCACATGGCCACCAAAACACGGCTTCTTCATACGTGATTTCTGGAACACTGCACAACATACAAGCAGCCTCTGCGGCAGGCGATTCTGTTCCAGTTTAAGGAACACACTGGGAGTGCGGAGATTTCTCAGGGGGCGCTGGTGGTCTCCCCCCACCTCCTCAGGCACCTCTCTAGAGTCACAGAATCGCCTAAACAAAGCCCCCACTGCCCTGCAGGGGTGGCCTAGTCGTCGTACCTGACCTCGGCCCGTAGCTCCTTGGTGACATAGTCCGTGAGCATCGCCAGCAGCTGCTGCTGCAGGGCCTCGCTGCCCATGACCAGTGCGGTCAGCTGCACGGCGTCTGTCCAGTCCAGGTTACGGACGATGGCAGCGGCTTTATCAAAGAGCTTCTGCTGCTCGGCTAGGGGCAGCTCCATTAGGATCTGCGGGACTGGTTTAAACTGCCCACTTGTCATCCAGGCACCTAGCAGACCCCCGACGGCCCCCCCTGGAAAACAAGGAAGGGTTCAATTAGTGGGGCCTCATCCGTCACTCAGGGCCTCACCGGGCTTTGCACTGAGAGACGTCCACTGTTGTGATGAGTGGGTCAGAACAGGCTGTGTGGAAGCCAAAAGCTTATGTGGCCTTCAGCTGAAGGCTACACTTTGACCTTGGGGCTGTGCTAACTGAAACCTTTTCTTCACAGGCTGACGAAGGTCCTGAAGGCCCCCGTGCTTCCCATAGAAGTCTCTTTCTCATCACAAAGGAGAGGGCAGAGAAGCAAACGCATTTTCAAGAAAACCTATCTTAGTGGTGAGGCGGAATTTTCCCCGTTTGGTGGCTGACATGTTCCTTGACCCTTGAATTAGGAAATTTCTAGCACACTCCTGTGGTTAAGGGACCCAGGGGACATATCGGGAGGCTCTTTTCTCCTAAAGCAATGCTTTTTGTATAACCCTGCCAAGTTGTGCAAGGGTAAGTAACAGGTCTAATATAGTTTACTATTTCTATTTCTGCTACCCAAAAGAGGCACAAACACTTTAAAATGTAGGTTTATTGCCAAAGTTAAGGCACTCCTTTTTGGGATACGAAGGCCACGTATCAACAGGAGTTGTGGCTGCAGTGTGGTGTGGGTAAGGGAAGGTGCCCTCGGGATGAGGTCTTAGACTCAAGTGCCTTGAAGGGCCAGGCCAAGTACTGAAAGGAGTGAGGTAAACAGAGTGGGCCTGTGGAGACCTGGAGAGCTGGGTCCCTATCTACAGCAGAGCTGCTACCCCATGCCAATTAACTGCTGCTACACGGAATACCAGACTCGTATCTTTAAAATCTCTCACAATCTAAAAATATCATCCATCAGAAATCTAAACATGAAACCAGGGCGGGTGCACAGGCTCACACCTGTAATCCCAGCACTCTGGGAGGCAGAGCCAGGTGGATTGCTTCAACTCAGAGGAGTTCAAGACCAGCCTGTGCAAGAGTGAGATCTGTCTCTAAAAATAGCTGAGTGTTGAGCTGGGCACCTGCAGTCCCAGCTACTCAGAGGGCTGAGGCAGGAGGATCACTTGAGCATAGGAGTTTGAGGTTGCTGTGAGCTGTGATACCACAGCACTCTACCCAGGGCAACCGAGTGAGACTCTGTCTCTAAAAAAAAAAAAAAAAAGAAGAAGAAGAAATAAAAATGAAGCCACTGGATTTAGCGATTCACTTCCAACTGAGTATGGAAAGGGAAACAGGTACTTTACAATGAGAACTCAGCAAATATGCCCTAATTTACTAATTAACCAAGTGATCAAGGTCAATATTACCAACAATGTCATGTTCCCCTGAAATAAAGCAAAAGAACAGCATTGGACCTCCGACGTATCCCTTCCAAAACCCCCTTACTCCAGTATAATCATGTTTTGTTTGTTTTTGAGACAGAGTTTCACTCTGTCGCTCTGGGTGGAGTGTTGTGCCATCACAGCTCACAGCAACCTCAAACTCTAGGGCTCAAGCAATCCTTTTGTCTCAGCCTCACAAGTAGCTGCAACTACAAGTGCCCAGCACAATACCCAGCTAGTTTTTCTACTTTTAGTAGAGACGGCATCTCGCTCTTGCTCAGGCTGGTCTCGAACTCCTGGGCTCAATTGATCCACTTGCCTTGGCCTTCCAGAGTGCTGGGATTACAGGTGTGACCTCCCGTCTAATCCTAAGAAACCTATCAGATAAATTAAAATTGAGAGATGTTCTACAAAATGCCTGCCTAGTACTCCCCAAACTTATCGAGGTCTGAGAAACTGTCACAGACCAGGGAGACTGAGGAAGTGGGCCACTGTGTTACCTTGCACTGGATCCCAAGACCTGAAAGAGGCCATTAATGCACAAGCTGGTAGAATCCAAATCAGGTCTAGTAACATACTGGTATTGATTTCTTAGTTTTGACAAATGTCTGGAGGGACGTGTTAGCATTTGGGGACTGGATGAAGGACGTGTGAGAATCCTCTATACTACGCTTGCAACTTCTCTGCTCATCTAGTGTTATTCCAAAATGAAAACTTTATTTTTAAAAACATAACCCAGGCTGGACTCAGCTGACAGCTGGTAGAGCCAGCGCCCCAGCAGAGCTGCCCACAGAAGCACCTGGGACAGTCACCTGCTCTGGCACCAATTCCAGGGCCAGCCTCTTGTCCTGGAGGTTGGATGCTGCCTGGGTTCACCTCCTCTCCAGAAGAAAGGAACATCCTGGGGAGGGAAAATCAGCTAATGCACAAGTTTTACTGAACTTTTCCCCATGACACCAGTGAAACACTTGGCGTCGACGAGAGTTGCACTCATCTGCACTAAACCTTCATGGGAACATCAATATTTGATTTAGAGCAGCACTTAATGCAAAAAGTCACCAAGAATATCGACCAGCCAATTACTAGCTCTTTGGAGAAGAGAAAATTCCTTTGTTTTCTAGTAAAATGATGCTCCCACCTGAGACCAGGGCTGGAAGCAGTGAATCTCTTGAGATCTCTTTGCAGACATCCTGTTCTCTGCCAGATTTTACTCAATCTGAATAAACTATGTGCTCCCTAGATGGCCTCTGGGCACAGCTGTATGATAAAATTATCCCAGGAAGCCCTCCCCAGAGCACCGAGACACAGAATGTCACTGAGGGAGAAGCACAAGGCCTGTCCCCTCCCTTACTGGTTCCTTCCAGGATAACAAGAGGCTGAGGTCAGGACTTACTAACTCAGAGTCTGGAAAGGGAAGTGCCGACAGGGAAGGTCTAGAGCCCCTCATGTGCTTATTTTTCTCCTCCACTGGGGCCTCAGCTTAATGAAATGTCCCTGAAAGTCAATCCTGCTCCTGAAGAGAACAGGGTGGGGAGCCCTGTCAGCAAGCTGGGAGACAGAGCCAACCTCAGCAGAAAAGGCTCCCCTCTGCAGCCTGTGCGAGGTGAGGGCTGCAGCCCACACAGAACGGATTTCCACAGACCTCGTGCTCTCCGAGGCCCCAGATCCCCAGTGCAGGCTGCCCAGCACAAAGCAGGCATGCAGGGAAAATCTGCGGAGCTGCAGGAGGCAGACGCCAGGCCACCACTGCAGTTAACCTGAGTTGTAGGTCCATGAGAGGCCTCACTGGGCCCTCCCAACTCAGCTCTGAATGCGGCCACCTCTCTGAGTCCATGCTGCCCTGTGATTTGGGTCACGGCCCCGAGCCACAGAGATCTTCTAAGGCCTGAGACATAGGGATTCTTCCTGTCCCTAACCCGAGGGAAGGAACTGCATCCTAGCTCCAAGGAGCCATGAGAAAATTATCCAGACTTTCATTCATTGCCAGAAGCTTCTCCCAAACAGAAGCAGGTGGTGGGATGAGGGCAGACTCTCCAGGAATGCACGGTGGCTCCTGCTCTCAGAAAGAGCTGGCAGGTGCAGCTCATAAGAGCTGGCAAATCCCAGCTTCCTCCCTGGTTCCCTTCTGAGGTGACATGGTCCCATGACTAGGGTAGGGGAGGGCATCCAAGGGACCCAAGACGCCCACCCTTGTATCTTACTTCTGGAAAGGGCAGTCACCCTGAGTATTCACTGTGGGACCCTCACCCCCCAGTCTGGGACCCTCACCCACTGGGAGAAAGAAAGGCGCCTCTAGGTCTGAATAACACAGATGCCATTTTCAAGAGCACCTTGTACTTCTGAGACATCCACACAAAAGCTTGCATTTTTTTAACCAGGTAAATTATACACACACAGATTATTTCACAGACACAACATTAACTCCACCGACTCCTCACACAAGGCATGGTTTCTCCCCGTGGTTTCAAAGGCTCTTTAATGGTCCCCACGAGCACAGCTGTCCCTGCAGGATACCTGCACTTACCAACGGCTATTCCTGGTGGGCCACCAACCAGACCACCGACAAAGGCCACAGCCCCGGTGACCAGGGCGCCCCTCCCCGAGTGCTTGACGGCCGCCTGCATCTTCCTCCCCTCGGAGACGGAGCAAAGCAGCCTCATCATATCGCCCACCACGAGGGGCATGCTGCTGTACCTTAAGGGAAAAATTTCAGAGAGAGCTTTAATGGGCATAAGAGTATTTCCACCCAACGCTGCTCTTCCCAGAGTTGTGAGGCAGGGCCTCCACCTTCTTGGGAGGATGGCAGCTCCGCTGTGCACATGACAGACAGCATCCAGTGAAAAGTTCTCTGCCACAGAAAAAGCTGGGCAGCAGTTAGTTAATAAGTACACAGAAGCAGCAGACAGGAGGAAAGGTCTCTCTGCCCTCTGATTAGCTTCTGAGTTGTGACGGGTTAAGGCACAACCCAGCCACAGGTCCTGCCAACTCATCACAAGGGAGCCGGGACTGACCTCTCCCACATCAGCAGCCTTTCAACTGGCTCTGATAATCCCTGCATACAAAGCCTGGCAGAGACCAGAAAGTCATGGCCTCGTAGCCTTTTTTTCTATGACAGGGCATCTGAGCTGATGCCACGCCAGAGAGAGAAAAGACAGAACTCGGAGGCCAGGCTGGCATTGCCCACTGTGTGAGCCAGAGTGTCAGACTCCTTGCCTCTCAGATGCAGAGGTGGCTTCTAGTACGATGTGAGTAGAAGGATGTGACGTGCTTGGCACAGTCTGGGACATCGCAATCCCTCAGCACACGAAGGCTCTTAGTGAACGTTCCATGACTCAGCACACAACAGGCTTCCTGTAGCAACTGTTCTCAAAAGCAACACTTGGGACATTAAAACCAAGGCCAAGATGAAGCACTGGAGAATAAAATAAATCAAACAATTCCAGGGGCTGGGGAAACATGAGTGGACAGATGGGTGGATGAATGGGCCTTTAGAACAAATGACCTTTAGAGCAGTTCTCGGGGGTCAGGTAACTGCTGCCAAGCTGGCTGGGAAATGGCAGACGAGGGCAGGGCAAGTGCTGAGGGCCCAGACAATGCCAGGCCACCTGGAAGGGCCACGAAGGAAAATCGAAAGGGCAATAAGTCTGTGCTTCTCAGAGCTTCAGGAGGAAACAAGGCTGGGCTGGCAGTTCATTTCTCTACGCTTCCCTTTCCTTCTGGGCTGAAACACTGACACAGGTTCATACCTATAATCACAACGCTCTGGGAGGCCGAGGCAGGTGGATTGCTTGAGCTCAGGAGTTTAAGACCAGCCTGAGCAAGAGCAAGACTCCTTCTTTAAAAATAGCCAGGAGTTGTGGCAGGTGCTTGTAGTCCCAGTTACAGGAGGTTGAAGCAGGAGGATCACTTGAGCCCAAGAGTTTGAGGTTGCTATGAGCTGGGGGAGCTCTAGAGTGACCAACAGAGTGACACTGACTAAAACAAAAAAAGAAACAGTTGCTGAAGGAGCAGGGGACTGAGGAAATTGTGGGCAGATCCTACCTACAGCTCAGTATCTTTTGGCTGTATCAGCTTTTTTGATCCAAGGACAACGAAGAACCGTAAGTCTCTAATGCTAACTTTCTCCCCATCCTCGGAGAGAATTCTGAGCCCTTAGAACAAGTCCCCTCAGTCCTACCACAATATGCAAAGCCAGGTTCTCAGAACTCCTCTCCAGTTCCAGGAGGGGCAGTGCTGTGCCTGTGCTCCAGGCCCTGTGAATTTCCCCTGTTCCTTCTGATACACGTCAGACTGGTGATTCTCCAGAGGTTCAGGGATGGCTGAAGGTTCTCTTGGGCCCAGCTGGTGAGGACGGGCATGATCCCACATTTCCAACAAGCTCCCAGGCTCTTCTGACCTCACTTTGGACCAAGAGGACATGACCCAGGGGGTTTGATGTTGGAAAAATAGTCTCAAGTTCAGAAATTTCGAACAGGCCTCCCCCCACCCGTGTGTCTCCTTGGCCTAAAGGGGTAGAGGAGGGGCAGAAGGGCTGCCTTGCCAGGTTGCCCCAGGGACTGGAGAACCCAGGCCTGCCCACCCAACTCTAGCTGCCTTATGTCTTATATCTGCCAATCAACTCCTGGCTTCTAGGCCCTGCCCCAGCCCCTCCACTTCCAGAAAGCCTGAATGCCTCCTTCTCCTCCGTGAAAGGGAGCCCCCCTCCACTACTCCAGTGGATAAGATTTGTCTACACACAAATGTCATGACACTTAAATGGCATTATCACAGCAAAGGGACTGAACAGGGCAGACGCTGCCCAGAAACCAGGAGGTAGAGGGTGCAGCCCGATTCCCCCAGTAACCACGGTCCTAGCTACTCTCACAAAAGCTACGCTCACAAAGTGAGTTTTACTCCAAATACATATTAAGATAACCACAGGAAATAATTTTGAAGTAAACCCTTTCAGAAAGCAAGAATCCTACTGTAAAATATCTAAACGCCTTTCCGCCTAGCTCTGGTTTATACCCAGCTTTGCATCTATCTGCTCTACTGGAAAAGATGTGAGGCCTGTAATAGGCCAACAGCCCCTAAAAAGACCCGAGTCTGTCTCAGCCTGTCTTGGCCTTGGTCCCCAGCGTGCCCTCAACCCTTTGGGTTAATTCCTCAAACAGATTTCAGAATAGAACAAGGAAGTTCTCTGAGTCCCACAGCTAATCAATGGTGAAAGCTCACTCAAAAAAAGTTTCCCAAGCTACGGAGTTTCCCAAGCTGTCCTAGTCCCAACCACCAAGCAGCAACCTCCTGAGCCAACCACCTGACTGTAACCCCGCCCTGAGCTAACTGCCACATTCCGCTTCTGTACTTGCCTGCTTGCCACGTCAGCACAGAAAAGGTATAAAAATCAGCTTGTGCCTTTCTTCTGGGCTGCCCACTTCTTGGAGTGGGTCCCCTGCACAGGTGTAATAAATCACATCTGATTTGTAACTGAAGTGGGGTCTGAGTTTTATAGGCTGCAATGGGTACAACAAGGCCCAGGTCTTAGGAAAGACCCCTTTGGAGGCTACAGGGGACCTGCCATTCCCAGGGTGTGAAGACCCTGAGGATGGCCAGGCTTTCTCAGTCTGCAAAGCTTGTTTCCACTCCTAAAATGAGATCTCTAAAAAATTATGGCTCTCTACTCTCAAAACAGCATTTGCATAGCAAGAAAACACATGTAAAAGAGGCAAATATATACCCGTATCACCTGTATTATCTATCCAAAAAAAAAAAAAAAAAACACAGTTTCTGACCTGCTCCAAATGACTTTAAGTCAAAATCCACAGGGGCTAATGAGGCGTCCTTGCACAAATGCTACTTCCAACCACCACCTGGTCACCACCACATAGGCACCCAAGCCCAAGCCCAGGCCTCTGCAGAACAAGAGGGTGGCAGGTATAATGGCGTGTGGAGGGCAGGGGGAGGAAGTGGGCCAATCCCAGCTGGGTTTTAATAGTTCACAGTCCAGGCAGAGGCAGCATTGTGGCTGCCTGGATCCAAGGGAAAACTGGTTTAATTTCTTTGTAAGAACCATTTCATTGTGATGGATGTGTTACTCAGTTCAATGTAAGCATTCCACATTGTATACTGAAGCATACCCTGAACCCCATAAATGCATCAATTGTACAAAGTTATGATTTAATAAAAAACTATTGGAAAAAAAAAAAAAGAATTATTTCAAAAGTTAGTGCATCAGTTCCCTCCTCTTGTGGAAGAAAGGTTAGTAACCCCATTTCTTGAGCCCTTGCTACAAAGCTCCAGGCTTGCCATATCGAGAGGGGAACCCATCCTGCTTCTCTGTCCCCACCCTTTTCCCACCTCCAGGCCGCCTTTGTCTGTAGAAGACAGAGAAGTGGGTAAGGCGGAGGGAAGATGAAGACAGATCTGAGAGGTGGGAGTGTGGCTCCCCCTCTCCCCCGGCACCGTATCACACCTATTTCCGTCTCAGATTTGTCCACAAAACAGGCCCTGATCATGGGGAGCCCATCTGTCAGCCACACAGAAGGCAAATGCCGACTTGAAGCCATGGTTTCTTGCAAGCACCCAGGCTGGTCTGGAATGAACAGAGAGATGGAGTCGGCCCACCCCTCTGACAGCAGCCTAGCTTTCTGAGTTCGGACCAGATTGTGAGATGAGCGAGAAGAACTCTTTTGAGCTCACACAGACCTCCACACACCCTGTTCTTAAAAAAAAAAATTAGAAAATGAAACCTCTTAAGAGTCAGAACGATCACAATCATCTGGAATCTGTTGCAGTTTGGACTTCCCTGGTGGAATTTGCAGAACTCCCACTGCACGCTCTGGCTCTGGTACACCTGACCTTCCGCTCTCCAGACCCCCAGTGCACAGCCCACAGGGACATGCCACCAGCAAACATTTTTGGATTAGCCCATGGAGATTTTTTTTTTTAAGAGACAGAGTCTCCTGCAGCACCTGTGGCTCAAAGGAGAAGGGCACCGCCCCCATATGCCAGAGGTGGCGGGTTCAAACCCAGCCCAGGCCAAAAAAATCTAACTAAATAAATAAATCACTTAAAAAAAAAAAAAGGGAGAGAGACAGAGTCTCACTTTGCCGCCCTTGGTAGAGTGCCGTGGCATCATACAGCTCACAGCAACCTCCAACTCCTGAGCTTAGGCGATTCTCTGGCCTCAGCCTCCCGAGTAGCTGGGAGTACAGGCGCCCACCACACGCCTGGCTATTTTTTGTTGCAGTTTGCCGGGGCCGGGTTCGAACCCGCCACCCTCGGTATATGAGGCTGGCGCCCTATTCACTGAGCCATAGGCACCACCCAGTCCATGGAGATTTAAAAAAAAAAAACAAATTAGGTGCCAATATTTAAAAGAGATTTCACACAAGCCTCAGATTCCTGATTTCTCCTTAAAAAATCAGAGGACCAGGGCACATTGGCCTTGTAGCAATGGAGGCCTGGGCTGAGTAGAGGCTGACACCCCACCGCCCACCCCACACTCACAGGGCAGACTGGCCTCCCCGCACAGCCCCTGCGGGGTGGTGCATGTTCACGGGCCTAGGTGGCCCACAGCGGGTTCTCGATAACCTCGCAAGGTACCTTTGTTTCTTTCCCTTTCTTTCTCTTTCTTTTCCTCTCTTTTCACAACGCAGTCAGGCCGGAGCCCCAGCTTCTCGCCGGCACAATCACAGTACAGACTCACACCCTGGGCTCAAAGGACCCTCCGCCTCCCCCGGGGAGCGGCGGAGACTGCAGACACCGGTGGTATGTAAAGGCTGACCAAGCCGCCTGGCCTCCGGGACCACTGACATCTCTAACTGGCGCCCAGATCCTCTTCCCAACCGGCAGGGCCTGGACGCGGCCCGTGCGAGTCCCTCGCCCGCTCCGGGCCGCGCAGCGGGACCTAGTCCAGCTGGGCGCGCCCACGAGAGGGAAGACTGGCACCTGACACCGTCCCCAGCGCCGCGCGGTGACCCCTAAGTCGCTCCCCGGCGCCCGGCACTGCGCTCGGGCCCTCCCCCACTCCCGCCCCCCGCGCACCTTTACCGGGGCGACCGGCCGCGTGCTCCCCTGCGGTCAAGGGTCGGCTCTGCGCCCGGGGGGGGGGGCCGAGGGTCCAGGCCCAGGAACAGGCCCTTCTCGGGGTGCGGAAGGGACCCCGAGGCACTTCCGGCCGCCCCTCCCCCTCCCCAGACTTCTGCGGCGACCGACGCTCGGCCGGGGTCGGGAGCAGGTGGCCCGACCCGGACGGGGCGCCCGGAGATGAGGCCCTGTGACCCGAGGCCGCGCGGCTGCTGCGTGTCCCTTCCCGGCCACACGCGCGCCTCGGACCCAGCTTCCGGTGCCCCTCCCCCAGGCCCGGAGGGTCCCCGGGAGACCTCTCCCCGTGGCCGCGGCCTGGACCCGGAGGTCAGACGGGAGCGTGCGAGTCACGGGCACTCACCCGCGGGCCCCGGAAACAGCGCGGGAGCCTCCGGCTCTGGGTTTTGGAGAAGCTCCTAGCGGTCCGAGGCTGGGGCCGGTCCCACCTGGAGGCTGAAGCCGACGCCGGAATCTTCTTGGAGCGCTGCAAAGGGCAGTAGGGCCCGGGGTCACGGGAGGGCCGAGGAGTAATAGTACTTTCCACGAGCCCCTGCCCACCCCCGCTCCCCGAGATACCCACTGTCTGCCCCCCAGTCTGCAGCAGGCGTCTGGGGGCTTTCTTTGGACGGTTCCTCTTCCTCCAGACAGACGCTCTGGAAAGCAGGCAGGGCCTCCATTGTCCTGGTCATTTGCCTTTGTCCTGGTCTGGTCTGCCCCAGGCCACTCAATTCGGACACTTCCGGACTGAGTGCAGAGGCCCCAAAGCCCTGCAGGTGACCAGCGCTCTGCCTGACCTCCCAGGCGCTGTGTGCGCGCAGGGGACGCTGCCCTTTCCCGCTGCCCAAGTCACTTTGTCACTTCTGCGCCCCTCTGTTCCCGTTATGGGAAAAGCTCAGAAGCCCTTAAACCTTTCTGATCCCATGTTGGACATAATGGGGTTTTTATAAACAAAAACAAAACCCCACTTTAACTATTTTATGTAATAGATAATACAATCATCAGGTGAATTCATATTTAGTTTTCTCTCTTTTGAAACTGTAGGATAATTACAAGTCATCCTCAACTTCCTTCCAGCCCCCAAATAAATAAGAACTGGGGAGTATGCGGGTGGCAGAAAAATTGGATTGGAAAAGGTTAATACCAGGCTTCCCCTGGCTGAAGTGGGCTAACCCCGTCCGTTCCTGGTTGAGAGCTTCTGCTGGACTTGGGGAGACTTCCAAGAGTGAGGGTTCGCAGAGGCTGAGCTGGCCGGCCTCGGGCCTGCGTGCGCGCTCCTCTCTCTGCGGGCAGCTCCCTCTGGCGGCACCTGTGAGAAGTGGCCGGCAGACGCCCTCCCCAGAGATGGGAGCAGGGAAAAACGCTAGAAGGAAAAGCAGCTTTAAAAGTACCATTGCATCATGCGCATCAGGTGAATCAAAACTATTAAGAAAAGACTATAATTGACTTACCACAACAAAGAAGTAAGCGAAGGTGGTGGATGTGTTAATCAGTTCAATGTAAGCATTTCACACTGTATATCAAATCAGTACACTGAACCCCGTAAATACATCAATGTACAAAGCTGTGATTTAATAATAAAAAAATAAAAAATATTAAAAAAAGAAGCTTGAAGGTGGAGGCCCGCTAGAGAAGGTAAGCTGTAAGAAGTTCACGCCAATGGAATACTATTCAATTATTTTAAAAGATGGAGACTTTACAGCCTTTGTATTAACCTGGATGGAAGTGGAACACATTATTCCAAGTAAAGCATCACAAGAATGGAGAAGCATGAATTATATGTACTCAATTTTGATAGGAGGACAATCAATGACAATTAAGGACACAGTGGGGGTGGGGGAAACAGAGAGCAGAGAGAAAAATAAGGAGGAAGGGGTGGGGAAAGGAAGAGCAGAGGGAGGGAGGGATCGAGGGGGTGGGGTCTTAGTGTGCACCACAACTTTTGGGGGCAATACACGATTGTAAGAGGTACTTTACTAACAAATGCAATCAGTGTAACCTGGTTTCTTGTACCCTTAATGAATCCCCAACAACAAATTAAAAAAAAAAGAAAAAAGAAAGAAAGGTAAAACACAATTATAGCCCAGGATGAAGAAGGAAGAGGTAGGGAAGAAAAGGGGAGGGGAGGAGGAAGTCCAGGGAAGGGAAGGTAATCAATCAGACCTCACCTATGGTGCATATTGCAAGGGTATTTGTCAAATCTATTAAGAGTAGAGAATAAATGTCTTAATATAATAATCAAGTAAGTGAGGTGAAGGATATGTTAATCAGTTTTATGTAAGCATTCCAAATTGTATATAAAATTGGCACATTGTACCCCATAAATGCATTAACGTAAACAGGTATGATTTAATAGAAAAAAATAAGAGGAAAAAAAATCATTTCATTTTTTGATTAAAATATTTTTTTTCCCTAATCTTCACAATGTTAAGTGAATAGTCATCTGGTACTGTTACAGGTATGTAACAAAGGTGTCCTAAACATGGTCTGGAAACTGTTAGAGGCCGTAACTCACAACTTTCTTCTGAAAAGAAATTAGTTTGCCTCATAAAACATTTTTTGAAGAATTTTATTGGGAATAATTTATTTTTCTGAGTTAAATGTAGAAGATGTTTATAACCTTTTCTTCTTGTTCCTTTTTCTATCTACTATTGATTACTTTTTCTATGGATATGTCCTAGCAAGAAGAAACCTTCAGATAGTCTACTAGGGGCCTTTTCCCTTTCCAAGTAATATTTTAATATTACTTACAATTTGTTTGTTTATAACTAACTTATTAGCAAACTTATGCATGCTCACAAATAAATTGTATGAGTTTTCTTTGCCAGCTACTTACTCTTGTAGTATAAGTTACTGATTAGAGCAACAGACACTCCGGGTGTGGTTTTTAAACTACCTAATAGCGTATTAAAGCATCTATGCTAGAACACTTAAATTATATAGACTTTTGCTTTTAGAAAGATGGAACAGACATAGTCTTTCCCATATTTCCAGATAAATAAGACTAGAAAGACTGCAAATTATATATGAAACCAATATATGAAAATTCTAAAAGATGGAGCATAATTAATAGAAAGAATTGCTGGAGATCCCAGAACCCAAGAAAGAAGGTTGATGTGCTTGCTGTATTTTCTATTTGCTTCATATGGCTCAGATTTAATGCTAGGGAAACCAATAATGTAGAACCACCGATAAAGTTGGGAGCGACAATTATGATTTCTCTAGACAAAGGACTAGATACGTAGAAGCAATTAGCATCTTTAAGCTAGACAGATACCTGGGGAGTGAGCACCACCAATGGTGGTCCCACCACTACCCCAATGGCAAAGGTTGATTATAAAACCTCGTGAGATTGGAACAAGCCAACTCAAATCCCTGTCATGGTATGTCAGTGAAGGCTGAGTGGGGAACATGGACTTCTATCCCTGCTAAGCAGTAATGAGTCCCCACCCACATGATTAGTGGAGACCACACAGGGAACATCTCCTACTCCCCAACGGGGTTAGTTAAGGCAAGGCAGCGCTCCTCCTTTTCAGCTGGGGTAATATCAACAGAGAAGTGGTGGGAACTAAAACAGCTATACCCAGGCAGAAGCAAGGAAGAACTGCAGATGATGATAAGGATCATGTGGGAATCTGGACTTCCATCCCCATTTGGTGATAAGAAAGGACTGTACGCTCTTCTCCTGTCAGATAGTGACTGAGAAAGCCAAATTAATAGGAAGTTTATGTATGATCTGGTGTCTTACAATGCTCAAAATGTCCAGTTTCCATAGAAAACCATTTATCACACCAATAAGTAAGGTCTCAAGATGAATGTACAATCATGGTCAAAACATGTCAACATTATGATGAGAAAGATGTTAAATTTTAAAGTAGCCAATAAAACACCCCCAAACACAATTGATATATCTAAAATTAGGTTCGGGAGGTGCACAGAAAGATAAATAAACAAACTAAACAGAGAGACAGAGAAAAGAAACATTAGGATAGCATGGCAGACTTAAGATTAAACATTTCAATATTTACATTAAATGTAAAATGAGTTAAAAGAGACAAGGACAATAAACTAAAAAATAAGATTAAATCCAACTTTATGCTGCCTAAAAGAATCTCATTTAACCTAGAAAAATAACTGACAAACCCAATTAATGCAGAAGAGGGAAATACCAGAGATAAGAGCAGACATTAATAAAACTGAAAACAGGAAAATTATAGATAAATAAGCTCTGTTTTGAAATTTCATTAAAAAATACCCAGGATTAGACCCATACAAATATACCTTATTTTTTACAAAAGTGCCAATCAATGTCAGAAATGAAGAATGAAGGCAATCAATGTCAGAAGTGAAGAAAACTTACAATGAATGAATTTGCAAATGAAGAAAAAATAAAGAAGCCTCAAACTTTTAGTAAAAAAATAGCAGAAAATGTTCAGGAATTACTACTAGCGAAAGAGTTCTTAGATTTGATAATTCAAAATGTGATGCTTAAAAGGCAAACTTGTTCAATTGGACTTCATTAAATTAAAATATTTTTTCTCTGTCCAGGACACTGTTAAGAAGATGAAAGACAAACTACAGATTATAATTCTATAGTTGCAAATTACATCTGACAAAGTGCTAGTGCCTAAAATATGGTAAAAACTTAAAACTTCAATAGTAAAGAAACAGTACAAATAGAAAATGAGCAAAAAAAATCCATAAACATTTTGTGGAAAGGATATTCATGTGGCAAATAAGCAGGTGAAACAGTGTTCAACATCCTTAGCCAGCAGAGAAATGCAAATTAAAGTCACAATGCTGTATCCCTGCATCCCTGGCAGAATGGCTAAGTAAAAATGAGTGGCAATGCCAAATACTGGTGAGGATTTGGGAAACTATATTAAACATACCATGTGGGCAATTTAGTTCACAAACTCACCCTAACAAAAGTGTTACATACGTCCTCTCTGAGTCTTACTACAGACACCTTTGAAGTACTACTGTTGACCATTTGGTGAGTATAGTGATATTCAGCCATGAGGCATGTATTACTTTCTCTAGGATGAGTTTTCAAACTTAACTGAATGACCTCGTGCATTGCTGGTAAGAATGTAGAGATGATACAGACACTCTGGAAAATATCTGGCAATGACTTAAAAGGATAAACTTTTAACTATGATACCCATTACCAATTGTACCTCTAGACATCCAAGAGAAATAAAAACTTACCTTTGCACAAAAAACCTATATATAAATGTTTATAGCAGTTTTATTTGGAATAGCCAAAAAACAGAAACATTTGAATGTCCTTCAATAGGTGAATTGTTAACCTACGGTACATCCACACCATAAGTTACATCCACACTATTTAACAGTAAGAGGAATATTAAGTACTGATAAATTTCAACAGCCTGAATGAATCTCCAGAAAATTATGCTAAAAAAGAAAAGGAAAAGTATTGTCACCCAGAGCTTGCAGGAAGCAAGGCTATCTGTCAGCACCCTGATTTTAGCCTATTGGAAACTCTAAGATTCTTAAGATATTAAACTTGTGCTGTTTAAAAGGCATCAAGATTTGTTAATTTGTTATGACAACAACAAGAAACTAGCCCCAAACTGTCCATATTCATCTGGAATGCGCTATACTCTCTTGTCACTCACAGCAGAGGTTCCAAACAATCACTTTGATCATCTCCCCTCTGATAATGTGAAGAAATTTCCACACTCAAAATGAAGAACAGTATTTTAGGGACAATGTAGATGTAGTGTCATGAAGGAAAAAAATGGTCAGTGTTAGAAGGTATTTGAGTAAGTTGGAGAGATATGGAAATAAGTGATAAACAATTAAGAGAATACACACAATAAAAGAAATGCTTGTAAATCAGCACATGAGGAAACTGCTAAAAACACCATAGGAATACATTAAATCGAGGTATCCTTACAAAGAGAAACATAGTTTTTTTCTTTAAAGATAAGATACCTTTGCCAATTGAATCTATTCATTACTTGAAGATTTTGTTTCTTTGTTTTTTTTGTAGAGACAGAGTCTCACTTTATCGCCCTCGATAGTGTCGTGGCGTCACAGCTCACAGCAACTTCCAACTCCTGGGCTCAGGCGATTCTCATTGGACTACAGGCACCTGCCACAATGTCTGGCTATTACATGAAGATGTCTTTATAGTAAATTTCAAAAGCAAGGTACTGTAGATCACTAATGTTAGAGTGAGCTTCCAGAGAGACCAGCTCCCCAGGGTGCACAGACTTCCACATGTATGTGAATAGTTATTATCAGTTATAAGCATAATGTAGCATAAAACCTCACAGGATCTTAATTCAGCAGTACAACAACAACAACAAAAAATTATTCCTATCAGTGGGAAAATAAAATTTACTAACATTTCAAATGACATCATTTTATTTTTCAGAAATATCTCTACATTTTTTACAAACATAAATTCATAGATATTATTTAAACTGACCCATTCCCATTTTCTTCTTTATAAAATGGAGTTGAAAACATCTAATTCTTTACTTGAAATGTTAAGTGTCAGATAGGTATATAAAATATTTGATAGCATTATCAGAAAATTTAACTAGTGGGAAATAATTACTACTAATAATAATAATTTGAGCTATATATTTAAGGTGAAATGTGTGACAAAGGCACATTTTAATCATTTACCTTTAAATTTTGTTTTTTTCAAGAACTATATATTTTTGGACATTCTGCATGCTATTAACTGTGATTACTAACACTAGGAAGTGTTTTAATTTTTAAAAATTTACCCAGTTCTTATTGTTACTTAAAAGAAACTCTTTCTTTCACTAGTTTATCATCTCATTGAAAAGGCAAAGTGTTGGAAATCATACCCACAGAAAATACAAATGTGAAGTGAGAGACAATATTAGAAGGACACTTAGTATCTATAAGCAGAAGCTAGATTTTTTATGAAATTCTAAGAAAAAATTAAGTCAAATGTTTTCACAACAGTCACCATTTATTAAGCACTTGTATATGACAGGTGAATTATGAATTAATCAATATATAATGATGTATCTTATTTAGACTCACCACAAGTCTATGATTGAAATATAGATGACTATATTTTACAGATGGAAGAACTGAGACACAGAAAAATAAAATGATACTTTTTGAGGTTACATAGATATTAAATGGCCATGCCAATATGTACAACCAAGTCACAATGGTTTTGAAACCCATGCTCTGTTCAGTCTGTTTCATGATAAGGTCTGTAGTGAGATGTTATGCCTTCAATTTATTTATTTATTTATTTATTTATTTTTGTAAATCATTTGATTTTTTTTATTGAATCATAGCTGTGTACATTAGTTCAATCATGGGGTACAGTATGTGGGCTTTGCATACAATCTGAGATAATTTTATCAACCTGATTGACATAACATTCATGAGATTTTCTCATTTACTATGTGAAAACATTTTTGATCCGTATTTAGAAGTTTTCTCCTGACCCTTCAAATATGTAACACACATGTGATCTCACCTTTTGTCCCATCTCCCCCCACTCTCTCCCTACCCTTCCCTCCCTCTCCTCTTTCCCCATCTTCCTGTGCAATAAATGGGTTGTAGCCTTCACTTGAATGATAAAGAATTTGTCTCATATTAGGGGTGTATACATTGGATACTTTTTCTTTCATTCTAGAGATACTTTGCTAAGGAGAACATGTTCCAGCTCCATCCATGTAAA
>CAUYON010045709.1:0-11462 GCA_963573935.1 Arctocebus calabarensis
TAGAGTGCCGTGGCGTCACACTGCTCACAGCAACCTCCAGCTCTTGGGCTTAAGCGATTCTCTTGCCTCAGCCTCCCTAGTAGCTGGGACTACAGGCACCCACCACAGCGCCCGGCTATTTTTTTGTTTTGCAGTTCGGCCGGGGCCGGGCTTGAACCCGCCACCTTCGGTATATGGAGCCGGCGCCCTACTCGCTGAGCCACAGGAGCCGCCCCAAGAATGGTTTTTTAACTGATCTGTGTGGGGATAGGAGGCAGATCCAAAAGGAGAATAATATTTCATGACATAGGCAAAATGTATAGAATTCAAATTTTCGTGTGCGTCAATAAAGTTTTATTGGCACATGGCCATGCTCAGTTATTTCCAAATTGTCTATGGCTGCTTAAAGTTTGCTGACTCCTGATTTAGACCAATAAAGATTTCTTGTGGGAAGAGCATTTTGTCACTGACATTCTTCAGAATCACCTGTATACAATGACAGTAAGAAAGGAGATAGGCTGGGCCCGGTGGCTCACACTTATAATCCCACCAGTTTAGAAGGTCAAAGCCAGAGAGCAAGAGTTTGAGACCAGCCTGAGCAACACATTGAGACCCCTATCTCTACAAAAAAATCGAATAATTAGCTGGGCTGGGTGGAGCACACCTGTAGTCCCAGCTACTTGGGCGGCTGAGGAATTGAGCCCAGGTGTTTGAGGATCTAGTGAGCTGAGATTACAGCATTGCACTTTAGTCTGGGTGACAGAGCAAGACCTTGCCAAAAAAGAAAAGGAAGGAAAGAAGGAAGGGAGAGGAGAGAAAGAAAAAGAAAGGAATAGAAAGACAGAAAAAGAAATTACTTTTCAATTCTCTTTTGAGTTTTCAGATTATATCTAGAAGCACTCAAGTGGGATCTGCTGTGTCTTTAACACCTATTTACTAATCTCTCAAAAAGGAACCTAATCCAGAGGCCTACCCCAGGCAACAGTAGCCACCTAGAACTTGATAACATTGTTTATCTTCCTTTGCATTTGTTTCAGGTACTGGATACTATTTTCTTTTAAATGACCCTGTGGGCCCAACAGTGTCTCACATCTGTAATCCTAGCACTCGGGGAAGCCAAGACAGGTGGATTGCCTGAGGTCAGGAGTTCGAGACCAGCCTGAGGTCAGGAGTTTGAGACCAGCCTGAGCTAGAGCAAGACCCCATATCTAGAAATCAGCCAGGCATTGTGGTGGGTGTCTGTAGTTCCAGCTACTTGGGGGGCTGAGGCACGTGGATTACTTGAGCCTGGGAGTTAGAGGTTGCTGTGAGCTATGACACCAGGGCGCTCTGTCGAGGGCAGATAGTGAGACTGTGGCAAAAAATAAAAAATAATAAATTGACCTTGGTGTTATGTTTCCTTTAAGAGAAATTGTTGAAGAGAAAGTTTAGTACCATCTTCAGCATTATTGTGCAGTTCACTTTTTTCCTCAAATAAATTCCTTCCTACTTTCCTTCCTTCCTTCATTCCCTCCTTTCTTCCACCCTCCTTCCGTCCCTCTCTACCTTCCACCAGTAATGGATGTCCCCAATACGAAACAACTATAAAAATTAATGTAACATAAAAATAAATATTATTAAATTCTGCTGAATTTATTTCACACTAGAGTCAGTGATCTCTCAAGCAGTCTCTAACCTGTATATGCTGCATTTGGGGGATCTTAGGAGTTCTAAGTTGTTCTGCAGGCTGCATAAAAGGAAATTCTGGGCACAATCATATTTTCAGCAAGAAGAATCAGGATTTAGTGGTTTCCTCACTCTTTCTCAGCACAACCGACCTCACTCACATGTGGTCAGGGATTGTCTTCTATGTGGGCTTCTTCGTAGACATAGTCCACACTTGGCTGTGACTTCAATCAAATGCCATTCTTGATCTTATGTCCATGGGATTAAATATTAACTTCAATGCTCGAGCTGGCCAAGGCTTTATATAACCTTCAGATCTGTGCCCATGTTTTACAGCAAAAAAGTCTGGAAGAAAAGGGACGTCCCACAATGAGTTTGTTGCTAAGCTGGGGGTGGGCCTTAAGTCTCTTGACATTTAGTCCAGAAGATAATCAGGCACCACACAGGAAGCTTAATAACTGATTAGAGACTAGGGTGACACTCCAACTCAGCTATGAGTAGCCCATTTCTTTTGGGTTCCATGATGCACATTCCACTGTGGGATTCATCCCACAAATATCCATTAGGCTACTTTGACAGTAGTGGGACCATTCTTGGGGCTGGGACACATCAATGGGCGACGAAGATGGGTCTATGTTCTCTAGTGTAAACAGATAACACAGGTAGTTGAACATAGCACCCCGACAGGGAGCTGTGCTAGAGTGGGGGGTCACTTTAGTTGGAGTGCTCAGAGCAGGTTTCTTGGGGAAAGTGACAACTGGAGCAACACAGGCAGGCTTGGGTTTCACAACAGCTTTGAGAAGGTGTTATAGCTTGAATTATGTCCCCCCCTCAATTCATATATCGAAGTCCTACTCCCTAAGACATCACAGTGTGATTTTATTTGGTGATAGAAGCTTCACAGAGGCAATCAATTTAACATGAGAGCATTAGGGTGTGCTCTGACCCAGTAGGACTTGTGTTTTTATAAAAAGGGGAAATTTACACACAGAAGCAGACACATATAGAGGGAAAGATGACTTGAGAACAGATGACCATCTACATGCCAAGGAGAGAGGCCTCAGAAGAAGCAAACCCTGCTGACACCGTGATGTAGCAAAATTTGGTGCCTGGGGGTTAGCCTCCCCCACTCCTCGGGGTGGAGCCAGATGAGACACCCCACTCATTTCCTCTTTCATCCAGGAAGGATGAAAGATGACCACATCCAAGGCAAGGGGAACTCCTCTGTCTTCCTATCCTGGTGCGAGTGTACCCTGTGACCCTCGGACCCACTGGCCATAAATCAATCAGCAGGATGAGGTGTAGCTGGACTGGCCAGGTGGGGATGGGCCAGAGGAGTGTGGACCAGGAGATGAGCCAGGGCGGGGGCTGGCTTCCATGGGGGCACTGACCTGGAGACAACCAGTCCCCCAAAACTGGTGAGCCACCTTCCTGTGGTTATCTAAGGAAGAGCCCCAAGCATCAGCCTTGGGGAACACAGTCTCCCTGACACATCAGACCTCCCAGCTTTGTCCCACCCTTCCCAGGTGAAAACTTCTACAGCCATCACAGCACTGACACTGTGCATACAATGCTGCAATCCCAGCTTTCTCTCCCTCATTCATGGCCCTGGTCACTTCCCAGTCCTCACTCCCAGGCCTCTTCCCACTGTTCCTCCAACTTCAGGGCCTTTGCACTTGCTGTTCCTTCTGCTCTAAACACTTTTCCCCACATGCCCACCTGACCCTCTCCCTCAGCTCCCCAGATCTTTATAGTAAAGCCACCTCACCAACCACTTTATGCAAAATCTCAAGCCCCTCTCCCACATTCTCTATTCTTTTCTCCTGCTGTATTGTTCTATACATTTTGCTTCTTTACTTGCTGATGCTTGAAGAACTTTCCTGAGCACTTTTCTACCCCTGTAGGACATCAGGTCCACTGGGATAGGGAATGGGGAATGATGTGTCAGTGACATTCCTGTTGTTTGTCCCTGATGTCTGGCATACAGCAGGAATGAATGAATGAATGACTTGTTAGACACCAAGTCCCACATTTTTTTTTTTTTTGAGACAGAGTCTCACTATGTCACCCTAGGTAGAGTGCTGTGGCATCACAGCTCGCAGCAACCTCAAGCTCTTGGGCTTAAACGATTCTCTCTCTTTCTTTCTTTTTTTTTTTTTTTTTGTAGTTTTTGACTGGGGCCGGGTTTGAACCCACCACCTCTGGTATACGGGGCCAGTGCCCTACTCCTTGAGCCACAGGTTCCGCCCAGCTTAAAAGATTCTCTTGCCTCAGCCTCCCAAGTAGCTGGAACTACAGGCACCTGCCACAAATTCTGGCTATTTTTTGTTGCGGTTGTCATTATTATTTAGCTGGCCTGGGTTTGAACTCGACAGCCTGGGTGTATGTGGCTGGAGCCGTAACCACTGCGCTACAGGCGCTGAGCCATGTCTCAAATTCTTTCCGAAGGGCACAGTGAGTATCTCAAACTCTCTTTCCTGCTGGTATTTAGAGGCCCTGGCTCAGATGTCCTATCTTCACCCACCCCCAGGAGAAGAGGCTGGAACTTCCTGGAACAGCCTGTGCAGTAAGAGAAGAGAGTTGAGCAGGTGGAGGCTTAGGTCCTAATCACCTGGCATCGCCCAAGAGGTGGTCAGAGTCCCGCTGTGGCCTCCCAGCCCCTGGCTTACCCCTGCCACTCCCAGATCACACGGGGTTTACTCACTGCCTGGCCTTATCCTAATGGAGGCCCCGGGAGGAGGAGAAGGAAGAGGAGGAAGAAGAGAGGAGGGGAGGAGCTGCAGCGTCCCAGAACTGACCCAAAAGGGCAGGTGAGAAGACACAGGAACAGGGGCCATGACATGGGGACCTGGGTGTTGTCTCCACTTGTACTGACTCACGCAATAGCCATGTGAGTCACACGCCCTTATCAGCCCCTCTGCCCTTATGTGCAAAATGGGGGCCGTCATGCTGACCTGACTTGTGGCAAGCCAAAGGGTTGGGGTGACCAGAGGTGATGGGCATGCATCCTGTGAGTGTCACAGGACTGGACGAGACAGATTTTTATTTTTATTTTTATTTTTATTTTTTTTGAGATAGAGCCTCAAGCTGTCACCCTGAGTAGAGTGCTGTGGCATCGCAGCTCACAGCAACCTCCAATTCCTGGGCTCAAGAGAGTCTCCTGCCTCCGCCTCCCAAGTAGCTGGGACTACAGGCGCCCGCCACAACGCCCGGTCATTTTTTGGTTGCAGCCATCATTGTGGTTTGGTGGGCCCAGGCTGGATTCGAACCCGCCAGCTCAGGTGTACGTGGCTGATGCCTTAGCCCGTTGAGCCATAGGCACTGAGCCAAGACAGATTTTTAATAGGCACACAAATCTGTCAAAATAATCACAACTAGAAAAAATAAAGAAAATTATCACAACTATAAAGATGGCCAGGTTATGAGTCCTGGGTGTGTGGAAATCCATTTTTAGTACTTTACATGTGAATCCTCCCCAAAATTTGTTTAAGTAGGTCCTTTAGGCTCCCACCTATAGCTCAGCGGCTAGGGTACTGGCCACATACACCAGGGTTGGTGGGTTCAAACCTGGCCCAGGTCTGCCATACAACAATGACAACAACAACAAAAAATAGCTGGGCGTTGTGGTGGGCACCTGTAGTCCCAGCTACTCAGGAGGCTGAGAAAAGAGAATCACTTAAGAGAATCACGGTAGAGTGCCGTGAGCTGTGACGCTACAGCACTCTACTGAGGGCAACATAGTGAAACTCTGTCTCTAGAAGAAAAAACAAAACAAAACATAGTTCCTTTATTCCTTGTTATACAGATAAGGAAACTGAGGCAGAGAGAAGCAAAGTCATTTACCTGCAGTCACACAGCTACAAGTGGCAGAGCTGAGATTTGAATGCAGACCCTGTTCTAACCCAGCCCTGTGCAGTAGAAATATCAGGTATTCTTTTAAATTTTCTAGCAGCTACATTTTTAAAATTGAAAGTAAAATTAAGCTTCTTCTTTTTTTTCTTTTTTAGAGACAGAGTCTCACTTTGTCACCCTTGCTAGAGTGCCACATCACATCTCACAGCAACCTCCAGTTCCTGGGCTTAGGCGATTCTCTTGTCTCAGCCTCCCGAGTAACTGGGACTACAGGCGCCCGCCACAACACTTGGCTATTTTTTTGTTGCAGTTCAGCCAGGGCTGGGTTTGAACCCGCCACCCTCGGTATATGGGGCTGGCGCCCTACTCACTGAGCCCCAGGCACTGCCCAATTAAGCTTCATTTTAATAATATATTTTGTGAATCCAAATGACTGGATCCATAAGTCCAAACTGTAGTTGATCCTTGAACAGCTTGAGGCACTGACAGCCACGTAGCTGAACATCCATGTATAATTTTTTACTTCCCCAAAAGTTAACTACTAATAGCCTCTAATTGACCAGAAGACTTTCTTTCTTTTTTTTTTTTTGAGACAGAGCCTCAAGCTGTCACCCTCGGTATAGTGCTATGGCGTCACTGCTGACAGCAACCTCAAACTCTTGGGCTGAAGTGATTCCCTTGCCTCAGCCTCCCAAGTATCTGGGACTACAGGTGCCCACCACAATGCCCAGCTATTTTTTGGTTACAGTTGTCATTGCTGTTTGGCAGGCCCGGGCTGGATTCAAACCCGCCAGCTCTGGTGTATATGGCTGCTGCCTTAGCTGCTTGAATTACAGGCACCGAGCCTGACCAGAAGACTTACCGATAACAAATAGCTGATGAACGTGTTATTTTGTATTTATATGTATTTTCTACTATATTCTCACAATAAAGTAAGCCAGAGAAAAGAAAATGTTGCTGAGAAAATCCACTAAGTAGATCATCTTAAAGGTCTTCATCCTTGTCATCTTCCTGTTGAATAAGCTGAAAAGGAGCAGGACTCCCATATTGGACAGAGTGGGTCTAATTCACCAAACCACAAGTTGACAAATGTTTTCTGTAAAGGGCCAGATAGCAAATACTTTTGGCTTTGCGGGCCATATACCCTCTGTCAAAATAACTCAACTGCTGTTATAGCATGAAAGCAGCCATAACAAACAATTCCAGGTGCTTATCTGGTCATCGAGGGGAAGAAGTATGGAGTAGGGAGTTAGAAAGTCCCCACCCAAGATCCATCTGCAAAACAGAGACATTCAGGTTCAGCACCTGTGGCTCAAGCAGCTAAGGCAGCAGCCACATACACTAGAGTTGGGCCCGCCAAACAACAATGACGGCTGCAACCAAAAAATAGCAGGCGTGTGGCAGGCGCCTGTAGTCCCAGCTACGTGGGAGGAAGAGGCAGGAGAATTGCTTAAGCCTAGGAGTTAGAGGTTGCTGTGACCTATGATGCCAGAGCACTCTACCCAGGGCGACAGCTTGAGGCTCTGTCTCCAAAAAAAAAAAGGAGACATTCAGTATGAAGAGGCCTCCTATGAAGTGTGGTACCCACTGCCCAAAACCATGTCTGGCGAGCAGTAGTTACCAATCAATACTGGCAGAGGAAACAACCAAATATGTATAAATAAAATTGTAGGGTTAAATGCAGGAGTTGACTGGCACACTACAACACTACATTATACAGCACACAAAAACACACAACAAAGATAATAAATGCCATTCAGCAAGACACCACCACACATTAACATGAACACAGCTGTGAGATACTGACACACCAAGATTATGAAAACTTACCAAGTTGTTTATACAGTGCTGCCAACATAAGTACATGGTGGCAAGTTCAAGAACTTAATTGTCAAAGAAAGGAAGGAAGGGAAGGAGGGAGGGAGGAAGGAAGGAAGGAAGGAAAGAAAGTTAATTGTCAGACCTTATACAATGATAGCTCTGATGGTCATTCCAGAAAAAAAAGTTCCAAAATTGCTTTGAAGGACAGACTAGGTGCTGGTGTTGGTGCAGAGCTTCCCAAAGGGAGTACTTTGTTTTGTTTTGTTTTTGAGACAGAGCCTCAAGCTGTCACCCTGGGTACAGTGCTGTGGCATCACAGCTCACAGCAACCTCCAATTCCTGGGCTCAAGCGAGTCTCTTGCCTCCGCCTCCCAAGTAACTGGGACTACAGGCGCCCGCCACAACGCCCGGCCATTTTTTTTGGTTGCAGCCGTCATTGTTGTTTGGCGGGCCCGGGGGCTGGATTTGAACCCGCCAGCTCAGGTGTACGTGGCTGGCGCCTTAGCCCATTGAGCCACAGGCGCCGAGCCTTGTTTTGTTTTTTGAGACAGAACCTCAAGCTGTCACCCTGAGTAGAGTGCTATGGCATCACAGCTCACAGCAACCGCCAATTCCTGGGCTCAAGCGAGTCTCCTGCCTCCGCCTCCCAGGTAGCTGGGACTACAGGCGCCCACCACAATGCCCGGCCATTTTTTGGTTGCAGCTGTCATTATTTGGTGGCCCAGGCTGGATTTGAACCCGCCAGGCCAGGTGTACATGGCTGGTGCCTTAGCCCGTTGAGCCACAGGCGCCGAGCCGCAAAGGGAGTACTTTGAATGTGACTGCAGTGATATTCAGCAGTGAAGTAGGCAGCACTTTTTCTAGGATGAGTTCACAAACTTAATCGTCAGACCTCATAGTCTGCTTCTGAGAAATGTCTATTCAGATTACTAAGAAACATCTTCCTGGCTGGTTTCTCTTCCTGAACCACCTCCTCATTTTCAAAATGATGCCCCTGCCCCTCTCAGATAGAAAATGATGATTTCATCCAGGGTCTGCAGTGAAACACTTAAGGAGTGCTAAAAAATCTCAGTCATTAAGATAAATAATACTGAACGCAAACATGTAAAAATGACCTTAAAAATGCAAAACATCCTCAATGAACAAAACAGCAAATTTTTTTTTTTTTTTATAAAGGCTGTTTGTTTGTTTGATGACACTGGATTATCGTGCAATGGAAAAAAACGTGCAGTCCCTGGGCAAGCTCACTGTTGAATCCTCCTCTGGGTGAATTTATGAGAGTTGACAATAGTGTGTAAACAGATTGGGCAATTCAGGGCCTTATGCATGGACTCGTTTGATTGTCAAGCTTTTATTAACTTTTCCACTTGGTTCAAAATATGGGAGGATATTTTGTTAAGCATGAGGAGGGCACACATTTTTCCTTTTTTTCTCAGGCTGCAATGTGGCCTGGAGAGTTTGCTATAAAACACTTGTCCTTTATACTTATCAATATGTATTACAGATTTCTTTTCCTACCCCTTCCCCTCCTCCTCCTCCTCCTTTTTTTTTTTTTGTAAATAAATTACCTCAAACGTAGTGGCTTGAAAATCAACAATCAGCCAGCACAGTGGCTCATGTCCCAATTCCACTTTGGGAGGCCAAGGTGGGAGAAGCCCTTGACCCAGGAGTTCAAGACCAGCTTTGACAACATAGTAAGACACTGTCCCTACAAAAAATATAAAGGGCAGCACCTGTGGCTCAGTGAGTAGGGCACTGGCCCCATATAGTGAGGGTGATGGGTTCGAACCTGGCTGCAACATAAAAATAGCCGAGTGTTGGGGCCAGCGCCTGTAGTCCCAGC
Source organism: Arctocebus calabarensis (assembly GCA_963573935.1). Taxonomy (NCBI): domain Eukaryota; kingdom Metazoa; phylum Chordata; class Mammalia; order Primates; family Lorisidae; genus Arctocebus; species Arctocebus calabarensis. The sequence goes on from CAUYON010045709.1 coordinate 9,161, forward strand.
TATTCGGGAGGCTGAGGCTAGAGAATCACCTAAGCCCAAGAGCTGGAGGTTGCTGTGAGCTGTGACACCACAGCACTCTACCAAGGGTGACAAAGTGAGACTCTGCCTCTAAAAAAGAAAAAACACAAAACAAAGAATAAAAAAATCAGCCGGGGCTCGGCACCTGTGGCTCAATGGGCTAAGGTGCCAGCCACGTACACCTGAGCTGGCAGGTTCGAATCCAGCCTGGGCCCGCCAAACAACAATGATGGCTGCAACCAAAAAAAAAAAAAAAGTGGCCAGGCGTTGTGGCGGGCGCCTGTAGTCCCAGCTACTTGGGAGGCAGAGGCAGGAGACTGGCTTGAGCCCAAGAATTGGAGGTTGCTGTAAGCTGTGATGCCACAGCACTCTATCCAGGGTGACAGCTTGAGACTCTGTCTCAAAAAAAAAAAAAAAAAATCAGCCGGTGTGTGTTATACCTATAGTCCCAGCTACTTGGGAAGCTGAGTCTGGAGGATCACTTGAGCCCAGGAATTTGCAGTTGTAGTGAGCTGTGATTGGGCACTCCAGTCTAGGTGAGGGCCTGTTTAAAAAAAAGAAACACAAAAACAAGAAAACAGCACTCATTTTATTGTTGCTTCTGGCTTCTGAGAGCCAGAAATTTGGGAATGATCTGGCTGGCCTCTCTGTCTTCATGTAATCTCCCTGCATGGATCGGTTAGTGCTTCCTCCCAAGACGGTGATCTCTGAGCAACTGGAGCTGCAGCAGTAGAAGGCCTCAAGAGCAAATGTTTCACCGGACAAGATGGAAACTGCATCACTTTTTGTGACTCAGCCTCAGGGTCAGGTAGCTTTACTTTTGCCATCCTCTATTGAAATAGTCCAAAACATCTACCCTATTTGAAGGAGAGGGCCAAAGACCCCAGGTGTTGGTGAGAGAAGTATCAAGGCTACTTTGTAATAGAGCAGGTGACAGAGGGCTACATAATCACAGAGCCTCTAACGTGCCACACCACTTCACATTGACAGCTGATTCTTTCTGACAGCTGCAGAGTATTCCAACATATGAATGGAACATAATTTATTTGAAAAATCCCCCAATGATGGGAATGCAGGTTGGGAAAAAAATCCCCCAATGGTGGGAGTGTAGGTTGCTTCCAACTTAGTATCACTATAAATAGTGCTGTAGTGGATAACCTTGTTTGTGAGACGTTTCATTCCTATGAAAACACAGCCAAGGACAAATTGACCAGGTGCTTTATGTGCATGTGCACGATGATGTTTGTTTGTTTTTACACAGAGTCTAACTCTGTCACCCTGAATACAGTGTCATGGACATCATCGCTCACAGCAACCTCAAACTCCAGGGTTTGGGCGATTCTCTCACTTCAGCCTCCCAGGTAGCTGGGGCTACAGGCTCTCGCCACAGTGCCCAATTACTGTTTCTGGTTTTGGTAGAGATAGGATCTCACTTTTGCTTTCAGGCAATCCACCTTCCTTGGCCTAGCGGAGTGCTGGGACTATCTCATGAGCCACCATGGCCAGCCAGATGATGTTTCTAAGTGTTGAATGTCCTCAACAGGATGATTGAGATGGAGATTATATTCTGTTCTATAGAGATGGAATAAGACGCTTCAGAGTGGTAAAATGACTTCCCCAGAGTCTCAGGTAGCACACACATTTGGAAGGCAGGTGGAGTTCATACCCAGGTCCACTCGGTGCCAAACCTTGGGCTTTTTGCTTGTTTCTTTTTTTGTTTTGAGACAAGATCTTGTCTGTTACCTGGGACATAGTGCAGTAGCCTTATCACAGCTCACTGCTCTCCAGCTCAAGCAATCTTCCTGCCTCAGCTTCCTGAGTAGCTGGGACTATAGGAATCTGCCAAAACAAATGGCTAATTTTTCTAGTTTTAGTAGAGATGGGGTCTTGCTTTGTTCAGGCTAGTCTCGAACTCCTGAGCTCAAGAGATTATCCCACCTTGGCCTCAGAGTGCTAGGATTACAGGTGTGAGCCACTGTGCCTGGCCAAGTGTTCATGATTTTTAAAAACAAGATTCAAAATACAAATATCAGGCTGGGCGTGGTGGCTCACGCCTATAATCTTAGCACTCTAGCAGGTTGAGGCAGGTGCATTGCCTGAGCTCAGGAGTTGGAGACCTGAGACACAGCAAAAACTTGTTTCTAAAAAAAAAAAAAAAAGAAAGCTGAGTGTTATGGTGGGAGCCTATAGTCCCAGTTACTTCAGAGGCTGAGGCAAGAGGATCTCTTGAGCCCAAGAGTTTGAGGTTGCTGTGAGCTATGATGCTATAGCACTCTACCCAGGG
>CAUYON010045710.1:0-20884 GCA_963573935.1 Arctocebus calabarensis
GTCAGATGGCCCCAGCGCCTGTGGCTCAAGCGGTTAAGGTGCCAGCCATATACATCTGAGCTAGCTGGTTCGAATCCAGCCTGGGCCTGCCAAACAACGACGGCTGCAACAACAACCACAAAAAAAAAAAAAAAAAAAAAAGCCGGGGCTTGGTGGTGGGTGCCGATACACCCAGCTAATTGGGAGGTGGTGGCAGGAGAATTGCTTGAGCCCAGGTGTTGGAGGTTGCTGTGAGCTATGATGCAACTGGAATCTACTTTGGGTGACAGCCTGAAGTTCTGTCTCAAAAAAAAAAAAAACTGTACAATAGTGTTGAAAAAAATTAAAGAAGACCTAAATAAATGGGAAAAAGTTCTATATTCATTTATTGAAAGTCTTGATTTATAGGCTTTTACAGTACCTACACTTAACTATAGATTTAGTGCAATCCTATCAAAATCCTATATTCTCTTTTGCAAAAATTTGACCCTAAAATTCACATAGATATCCAAGGAACCAAAATATCCCAAATATCTTGAAAAGAACAAACTTCTTCAAAGAAAGACACATACTTCTCAACTTCAAAACTTCTGTCAAAGCTACAGGGTGATGACAACCATGTGGTACTGACATATGTGGTACTATATGATAGACATATAGACCAAAGGAATTTAAAGTCTAGAAATAAACCCATACCTTTTTGATCCACGTATTTTCAACAATATTTCCAAGACAAACAAATGGCAAAGGAATATTTTTTTTCTACAGATGGTAATGGAACAACTGCATACCCAGCTGCACAAGAATGAAATTAGAACCTTACCTAACTAATGACTAATTCTCCTGTGATCATTCTCGTTAAAAGTTTTTATATGGGCATATGTTTTTAATTCTTGGGCATGTATAATATATGTGTCTGGGAGTAGATTTGGTGGGTCATGTGGTGAGTTTAATCTTTTGAGAGGCAATCAGACTGTGATCCAAGGTGGTTGCATCATTTTATACTCCCACTAGCATGATGATTGCTATCTAGATAAAAATAAAGGGCCACGTATTATCTGGTTTCATTTGTATGACATATCTATAACAGGAAAATCTATATAGGTAGAAAGTAGATTAGTGGTTGTGAGGAGTTAGGGGAAGGAGAGAATGGGGAACGACTGCTATGTGATATGGAGTTCTCGTAGGGGTGATAAAATGTTGTATGATTAGAGTAGTGATGGTTGCACAGCTTTGCAAATGTACTATAATTCATTGCATTATAATCTTTAAAAGGATTAATATTGTACTACATGAATTATATATCAATTTGAGGATGATGAAAGGGGAAATACTGGCTGGGTTCCCAGGGAAACCACAACCGTAGGAGAGAGCTATGACCTAAGGTAGACCTAAGCCATCGATCCACAGTGTGTCAGGGAAGGAACCTGGGCACTGAAGAGAAAGTTCTTTCCTCCACCCTCTGATCTCTTGCTGATGTTTCTAATCAGTTAAATTAACTTCAACTAGAATTCACAAGTGAAGTGAGTCTGAAACATGCACTCAGCTTTCCAGCCATGCAGGAGAAATAGAAGCATATCAATTGAGACTATCCACACCAACTCTCAAAGTCTTGATTTTCTTTCCCTTGTGAAGAAGCCCACTGAAATCACTTGGACGTCAGAATTACTATGTCCAAATTGTGTATGCTCTCCGAATTGTGTATGACTCTATTATCGCACAACTATTACTCTATTCAGCACTAATAACATCTATATACATCTTCCTTCCCATCAGATGAAATGATGATTGGAAATTTTTGCAGGCTATGATCAAGGAAATCATATAGAGAAATGTTTTATAGGTTGAATTTTTAAGTTGCGTAAGGTGGGAAAAATTAGAAAAAAGAAAATGCTTCAGATGGAAAAAATGGTACTCTAAGGAAAAAAAAAGGAATTATACCATGTATTTGTGGAGATTTTTTTTTTAATTTCAAAGTATTACAGGGGTACAAATGCTTTTGGTTACATAGATTGCTTTTATAATGCTTGAGTCAGGTAATAAATGTGTCTATTCCTCTGGTAGTATTCATTGTACCTGTTAGGTAGGATTTTACCCTTAGGAAGGCTTTGCCCTTCCTCTCCTCCCTCCACCCTTTGTTTGATTTTCATTGAGTTTAATTTCCCTCTATGAACCTGTACTCATTGCTTAGTTCCAAATTAATAGTACATGTGCTGCTTGGTTTTCATCTTTTAGATATTTTGCTTCAGATATTGGCTTTCAGTTTAGTTAGCTAACAAGTTAGATCAGATATGGGGAGGTTTTAAAAAATGCCTAAACCTAACTCACGAGTAAATCCATTAGAACCTGTGTAATAGTTTCTAATAGGTGGGTCCTAGAAACTCTTAAAATGTTTCTTAAAATGTTTTCCAGGTGGTTCTAATGTGCAGTGATATATAGGAATTATTTCTATACATAGTCTCCTAGAAGACAGAGACCATGTTTTACTTGTATGTTTATCTTTCAGAACAAGTCTAGAGCAGTTTTCCAATAGAATATGGACTAAAGCTCTCGCTATAATTTTATACATATATACACAAGTAAGTTAAAGTACCTTGTTCATTATTGAGGCCAGGGCCAAATTGTATCAAGGATATTGGCCATATTTTACTCCTATCCAATCTACTAAAAAGGTAGCCAATTTCACAATTCCCAGGAATCTTGTCAAATGATCCATAATTTTCATAAACTATATTGACTTGACTCATTTTTTCAGCTCCGAGTATGTGGATTGTATACCCTATTAATAACCATCAGCTTCCATATTTCAGTTCCAGGCCTTTTATGGGAACTTGTCATTAATAGCATAAAAACTAATTGCAAGTTGCATGCTACATTAATTTTTCCCATAAACAAACATCTGAGAAGTAAAACATATGCTAATAAAGAATTGATAATTTTATCCACCTACCTGCCAAAACAGATGGAAGACACCTCAGACAGAATTTTGATAAGAAGAGGATTGCAAGCCAAAACACTTTTCTAAGGTTTTGACAAGTTCCATTTGATCCAGTGTCACATTTACACTTGTAGATGCCATTTTCCTACCCCAGCTTGCTTTTATTTTTGAACTCGTACTTTCTGATGAACTATGAATACTTAAGGTAAGAGACAGGCTTTTGTCATGACTAATCCAAATCAAGCTTTGAGTCTTGCATTCCTAGGCTAATATTTGCTTGAAGACATCAACATGTCCTCCCTCCTGGCTTTACATGGGAGAATACCTAAATTGGCTTAGACAGATGGCTCTATTGCTCTTCAATTAATTAAATATACCTTCTTTGCATAATATTTTCAGGCAATCTTCAGAGATAAAGTCTCACATACAATCTCACTTAAAGGGATTCCTGACAAGTGAGCTTCCTACTCATGTTTTCTTGGTCATGTTAGAACAAAGTGATGCATCTACTTTCAGATGAAAGAAAAAAAAGAACTATTGTTAGGCATGCCATTATTTCTCTTTTTATCATTGGAAACCCAAAGAAGGTAATGTTAGACTAAGTATATACATGTTTTCAACTGACAAATTTTGTCTTTCAGATACTACCCAAGAGTTTTGACTGAATCCCCCTATACACATGATTGAACAATTTAGGGAAAATGGTTGAACTGGCTGCCTGGCTGTTGGTTGACTATCACATAGTTACAGGGATAAAGTATAGAAGATAAATTCAGCAATTTCCACATTTTATTCTATACATAGTTCAAAATGAAATCCTATTAAACTGTGATTATTGACAGCTGGTTTATTTTAGTTGAATGTGGTAGGGTGTACACATACCCATATACTGCTCACTAAACATACATATGCCGTTTTTCAATATCCAGCCCTCCTGCAGTGGCTGGTCCCTGTGAGAATGCGACAAGTACCACTTCCTGGCCAGAGCATGGCAGATGAGTGTAACTTCTCCAGGCACTCGTCTCTTGTCCTGTCCTCTTGGAAAGCCTGCAGTAAGGCAGAGTCATAAAATGGAGCACAACATACAAATCCTGGTGTTAAGCTTTCTCGAGATTTCAGGGTGAATTTTTTCATGTTAGCCTAACCTAGTCTGTCCTGATCTATAAAAACATATATCATATTTGCAATCAAAAGACCTGAGTTTTACTCTCAACTTGCTTATTAGCTTTATGATCTTGATTGCATCAGGTAACGAAGCTAGTGCTCACCAAATACTCACATTCTTTCCTGTGTTTCTGTCAATTGTCCTTAGTTTGAAATAATTTGACCAAATCTAGGTAATGGACTAAAAACAGTAATGATATGCATGACTTACTGTAAGAGACAATAAAAATTGTATTCCTCCTTCATCTTTCTCTTTTTCCCCATCATAAGGATGCAGAAGCCAAGTGTCCCAAGAGATATAGCCTATAAGACACACTGGACTCTGAATGATCCAGTAAGAATAGTTTATCATTTATAAACACTGTGATTTTACAGGTTTAGTCAACCTCAACACATTTTAGCATATCCAAATAATCAAATGGCATTCTAAAAATATCATCCCTTAATTCCTTAATTAATACCTTATTTTCTAGAGCACCAGTCCTCAAATGTGGTCTACAAATTTGTGCTGAGTCACAAAATTTGATTTACCAGTTAGTAGTTAAACAAGTACAAATGTTGAAAGTAAAATTGTAGAAAATTTGGGTGGCGCCTGTGGTTCAAAGGAGTAGGGCACTGGCCCCACATGCCAGAGGTGGCGGGTTCAAACTCAGCCCTGGCCAAAAACTGCAAAAAAGAGAAAAAATTGCAGGAACTTTTTAAAGCAATTCAGTATTTCCATGACATCCTAGTATTTCACATGTATCTTGTTATTTTATTCTACTATATTGTTCCATGACAAATTTGAGAGAAAAATAGAAAACTTCCCTTCATGAAACTATAACATGCTAGAAAATAATGAATTAATGAATTAAAATGTTTATGTTCTTCATACAGAGTTATGTGTTTTGGCATGACTTTAAAATGAGATTTATCATATTTGATAAATATGACATATACTCATTTTAAACAATGTAAATAACACAGTGGACATTACAGAAAAAAGCAAGCCACAAACAATTTATTAGTATCATTTTGGTGAATTCTAGGTAGCTATTTACATATAATATAAAACTATGGACTTATAGTTATTAAAATACACAAGTTATACAATATGCCTTTTCAATCAAATATGTATCATAGAAGTTTTTATACCAATAACTTCACTTATACTCATCATTATTCAGGAACACCTGGTATTTCATTGGATACACATACCATAGTTTAATCTTCCTCATCACTAATTCAGAGTTTTGTTATTTCCAATTAATTTGCATCACAATAAACTTCTACAAATGTATTGGCAAACATATATTTTCACACACATATGATGATCCTCGGGGCAATCTATAAAAGATGGGATCCCTGGAAAATGGGGTTGCCTATCTTACAGATAACATCAGTTTATGGCCCATTGAACAAAGTCTGCAAGTGACCATTTTCTCAAATTGAGACATTTTTTAAAATGTTCCTTGTATTTTTCATAGTAGGGACCTACCTTATTTATGTACCTACAGACATAACACACTTCTTAGTACACACATATGTGTGATATCTGATAGTTGGCAATTACTGTAATTTACTTTTATATTGGTGGGGAATAAGCCAAGGACAAATCCAGTTGGTCAGTAAAAACTACAGAACCGTTCTTGTGGATGGTTGTAAGTATATAAATGAGGATATCTGTTTGGTATATCTCCCTTGGCTAGCAGATGTAATGGAATGAGACTAAATTTTCCTTCATAAACCCATTCTTTTATGATCCATCTGTTCAAGTAGGAGAGAATGAGGCAGGTGGGATTCTTCATGATGCAACAGTGTCTAGATAGAAGCAAATGGAAACAATGATTTTAATCATCTTTGCAGAGCTATAATTCATATTTTATAATTAATATTAAGACTCTACACTCACACGGAAAGGTTTGACTAGTAAAAGGTGAATTTTAAAGTAAAATGCTTTTATTTTAAATTTAGTATATGAATCCTTTATAATGAAACTTTATACCAGCAAGCTTTCATATGGGTTAGTTCATTCTAAGGCTAAGTTGTAAATTAGAATGATCAAGTATTATTGCTTCCCTCTTTAAATGCAAAAAGAGATTACCTGTCTTTCCCTAGCTTCCACAGCATGTAAGGGGGCATACCTTGTTCTTTCCTTGTAATTTCAGAAAGATCTCTACTATCTCTCTCATTCTATCAACCCCATTACTTCCATGGTGTATGCCATAAAATAATAAAAAGATAGCGTTGACAGGAAAGAACAGGGACTTCAATTCATAGGAAGAAAGCATTTAATGGCTCAATTATATATGAGTTTTATAGCTTATAGACGTAAAAAACAAAAGTGAGGTGCTCTGCCTTTGGCAGAAATAAAAATACTTAGGTGCAAACCTGACACTGAGCTCAGAGTGTATCAGGTAGGACCAAATCGGCAGAATTGGCAGTAGATGGAAGATTGTCTTCCAAAGTATCAGAGAAAGGAAAAGACCCACTGTGTAGCCTTGTAAAAGATGATTATAGGAGGAATATTTCTGAAGATAGAAAGGCGCTCCCAGCAGTTGTAATTGAATAGATTCAGAGCTTTCATCTAAAGAATGAATCCCACTGCCTCTTAGGAAAATGTTAATCAGAGATGAATTTGGTTTATTTTAGTGGGTGTAAATGATGTGCAGCTTGGAAACAATAAGATAAATGTCATCTAGCTCCAAAATGTGTTATTTGAATATGGATTCCCCAAGAAAGAGAAAACAGAGCATTCTCTCTTTCAATAAGTGCATTCCCATGTGTGTGTTTAATCCATACCTTTGGCATTGGGCTTGGGTTGAGACTAAAGGCCTTCATACACTGGACACATTATCACAAAAGACAAAAATTAGCTTAATACCGAGACATTTGCATTTAAGATAAACAGCATTAAATTTATTGTCATATACTTTATTAATAGTAAAAGATTAAGGAATATCATTCAACCACTTAAGGAATTTCTGGTTATCACTGTCTCGGAGGAGTAATGAAAAATAAATACTAACCCATGTAGCTTTGACTTGAGGAAGAGAAATTCTAAACCAATGAAAGTAATTCTTAAACATTTTCAATGTCTGACTAAGATACCTTTATCATAAGTTTTCATTATGTACCTTCCAGTTGATAGGGCATACAAGTAGGTAAAATTTATACTCTTTAACCATTGATAGTCACACATCTTTGTCTAATTTATTAACACATCTTCCAGACATCAATGATGCTATGTTCTTCCTTTTCATCTCTGTCATAACTCTATAAACTTTGATATTTTCCCCTTCCTAGACTAGGTGGTAATGACTTCTTAGTCTTCTCTAAATGAAAATCTGCCCTCTCTGTCATTATAATAACCTTCAGTGCTTTCTATTTTCTTATGTTCTTATTATAGCAGTGGTCCTGAACCTTTTGGCACCAGGGACCAATTTCATGGAAGACAATGTTTTTCCCAGTGGGGGTAGTGGAGCTGGATGGAATAGGAGGTGGAGTTCAGGCAGTGGGTGGTGATGTGAGCGATGGGGACCAACTATAACTACAAATGAAGCTTTTGTTTACTGCTCATCTCCTATTTTGCAACGTGGTTCCTAACAGGCCATGGACCAGAAATGTTTTATCATCAGGGACCAGTTTCATGGGAGACAAATTTTCCACAGATGGGGCAGGGGCACTACTACACAGCCTGGTTCATAACAGGCCAGGGACCACGGGTTAAGGACTATAGTATTACAGCGGTTAAAGAGAGCCTGTGACTGGAAGACACAGGATAACTGTCCTTAGTAATTTTCTTCCCTGGAATAACAATAATAAATAGAAACTTTAAATTGAACCTATACCATATCATTTGGCTGAAAAATGAATGGGCTTGTACTAAATTCTGAGACTCTGAGAAGGATTCTGGCTGGAATACTTATGAATTTAAACTAAATGTTCAACCCAGAGAATTCCTCAATTCAACCCTGAGCCTCTGTTTCCCAGGGATAGTTTTTCTGGCAAAAAAGAAAAAAAAATGCTGCTGCTTTGCATTCTTCATCTGGATGGTGATGCAAATGAAGAGGAGAATATTTCTGATAATCTCAAATTCTTCCAAAATGGTAGTTTGGAGTAGTGAGAAATAAATGTGTGAGTCTGGACATGTGGTAGAAGAGAAGGAACAGGCAGTTTTTTAAAATTGATTCTCACTTGTCTAAGACAAATGTGTTTGCCATGTGACTTTTAAAACCATTCAATGATTTATGAAGCAAATATTTCTCTTACTGAAGAAAGATTACTCATCTTGCTATGACCCTAAATGTGTAATCTCCTTAAGTTGCATTTCCTCTCTTGGATTTAGGGGTTACGAACACACACGGGCATGCCATATTAATTTTAAATTCAATTCTTAAAAGTCTTATATGGATAAAGCACTATTTTCACCTCTTGGTTTAAAAAATCTCTGACTTCTTAGTATGTAACCAAAGTTAATGTCTTAAAAGAAAACGAAAATATCAAATTACTAAACTCCATAGGTTATACCAGTTTAGCATGCATGTCAAAGCTTACTTGTAAAATATGCCCTACACTGCCAGGCATGATATCTAAATTGCCAACGATTTTACAGACTAAACCTCTGACACTAAGTAATTGTTCAAATGCCAGTATGACTCTATCTTTACCTCAATTTCTTTTTTGTTTGCTTATATGACTAAGTCACTGAATTTTAATATCTCTCCAGTGAATTCGAAGTATTTATCATTCAAATACACAGGTGTTCAATATACAGGAATAGGCAAGAATTCTGTCTTTCAAAAACAATTACATACATGATTGTTACTGGAATTGAGCGCTTACACTCAAAGAACCCACCAGAATACTAGAGAAATAGTAGAGGATTGGGTATATTTAGTTAAATAACAGAACTTGTTGATTAGAAAGGAAGAAAGTATTCATTAGCAATATGTGCTTATGGAGGTTGGTGCTGGCGATGTGTGTACAAACATATAGGTTAGATTAGATTATTATATAGCAATTATTTACCAGCTCTCAGTTGACCACAATGGGAGATATGCTTTCCTTTGCCATTGGTACTGAGTTTGGCCCGTAACCTACTTTACCCAATGAAATGTAGAGCAAGCAGCTGCTTAAAATAGCTATGCAGCTGTGCTTACTCTTTCAAGCTACTACATTTTGCCACAAGAACGTGTTTCAAATAATATATGGTCTAATGAAGATGAAAGTTACATAAACTAGAACTTGATCCAACTTGCGGCTTAGAACCTAGCACAGTTGAGCTCTGCTTAAATCATCCATACTCCAGATCTCACAGAGGAACGTGAATGGAATGATTATTATCACATATCACTGAATTTTGTGGGTTTTTTATTATACAGCAATTTTGTGAAAATAGCAAATCTAGTATGAAGTTTATATGTTTATTTTCAATATCCCTCTTCCTAGAGATTTGCTTTAACGACATGAAGTAGTATTTGTGAACGTGAATTATTGAGTCAAATAATCTGTGTTCAAATTTTTGTTCAGTTTCTTATTTCTTACTTCCTATGGGGCTTTGTGGCAGCTGACATAAGACTTAGCATTCTATCTTGCAAAATTCTGATAGTGATATATACTCCACGGAGTTTTTGTGAATATTAAAAGTTTTAATATATGTGTCAAGTGTGAACAAAATATCTAAAATGTAGTTAGGACTCAATACAATAGTAATAATTATCATCATTGTGATTGTTTATGTTTGGTATATAACCATAGAGCATTAAAATACTGTACATTTATTTAAAACAGCCTCATACTAGATGCCAAATACTCTGAACTCTCAGTTACCTAACTACTAAGTAGTTCCCATTTACGTGCACATGTATAATGTCAACCGAGAGCTACTTCAATTGCAATAATAAAGCCCAAGAGGGCTTAATGTGCATTAAGGACTACTTCTAAAAAGTTCAATATATTTACACAGTGACAAACATACCAGGTTGACTTTGCAATAATGAAATTTAGACCATGAGTCCCTTCAAGAGAATAAGTAACAACACCATATCTCAAGACTCAATGATGCGTTGGAATTATAGTAAAAGTATAGATTTTCTTACTGGAAAAAGAAAATCAATATTTAAACATTTTTCTTTTGGTATCTTGTGAATAACTGTTAAACAGATAATGTATAACATTTTGTTTAGTCTTATGGGATTTCTAATTTAAAATTCTTAAGTTAATTTAAGGAGAAATCACACGTAGAATTTCAAGTGAAGTAGAAGCTAAAAATTAATCAAATTCTAAGTACCATTTCATATTCATTTTGCTAAAACGTGTGCTAATATTTCACTAAGCATTATAATAGAGCTCCTAGAGAAGACAGAGATGATGGTTAGGTGAATTCCATCTATCATATATATATATATATTTTAATCCATATGTGTGTATATGTATATGACACATATATACACACTTGTGCATATATGAATACCTATAAAATATAACAATTAAAATTTACGAGAATTTAGAAATTAACTGGAGGAGAATGGTGGGTAAGGTGGAGTGATAACATTTCTGAGTAATAGGAATTTTTATTCTTCTTCTGCATGCTTTATCCTTCTGTCTGCACAAAGTCAAACAAATATCAAACTGTATAGACAGTTTTTAAAAACAAATAATAAAAAGTTTATTTCTGAAAACAAATTAATAAAGATCCCATTTATTGTAATATAAATAAATTAATTTGTTCTAAAGGCTTTTTAAAAGTTTTTAATAGACTATACTTTTAGAATAATTGTAGATATACAGAAAAATTGTGCAGAAAATACAGAGTTGTCTTATGCTACCTACAGACGCACACACAGAGTTTATTATTAACATCTTGCAATAGTGTGGTATGTTTGTTATAACTGATGTACCAATATTGCTATATTACTTCCAGCTAAAGCATATGTTTTACATTAATTTCACTGTTTGTCTTGTAATGTTCTATGGTTTTTGAGGAATACATAATACAGTGGTTCTCAATCTGTGGGTCACGACCCCTGTGGACTGTATTAAAGGTTCATGGCATTAGGCAGGTTGAGAACCACTGACATAATGTTATGTGTCCATCATTACAGGAAAATACGGAATAGTTTCCCTGCTCTAAAAATGCTCTATGCTCCTTATAATCATCCCTGTTTCCCTAGACTGGAAATCACTTAACTTTTTACTGTTAGTACTGTAAAACTTTTACTTTTTCCAAAATGATGTATGGTAGGAATCCTGCAGTATATAACTTTTCAGACATGGTTTTTTCACCCAGTAATATGTATTTAAAGACTCCCACATCATTTTGTATCCTGATAGCTCATTTCATTGCTGAATAATACCCCCGTGTAGGAATATACCATGTTTGCTTATCCATGCCCTTTGAAACACTTTTCGGTTGACTATGATTTTTGGAATTTCTGAACAGGTTTTGTGTGGTCATATATTTTTAACTTATTTAATTAAGTATCTAAAGTCTGATTGCCAGGTCACATGTTAGTTAAACTCAGAATTAACTTTACAAGAATTTGCCTAATGATCTTGGCTGTACCAATTTTTGTTCTCACCAGCAATGAACTTACTCCTGCTGCTACACATCTTTCCCAGTATGTAGCACTGCCTGTGTTTCAGATTGTAACCATGTAGTGGTGTAACAGTGATGGGATTTGCAGTTCCCTATTGACATATAATGCTAAGTGTGATTTCATGTTTATTTCTATCTGTATATCTGTTCATATATGGAGTGGTGTCTGTTCATATATGTGGCCCATTTCCTTGTTGTTTGTTCTCTTATTGCTGAATATTAACTATCTCTGTACATTTTAAATACCAGTCATATATCAAATATGTGATTTGAAATCTTTTCTCCCACTTTATGACATGTTTAATTCTCCTCTGTTCCTTGAAAACTGAACATTTTTAAAATTTTAATATTATTTGTGGGTTTATCATAGATGGCTTCCATCAGCTTAAGAAATGTGCCACTTATGCCTATTGTCTTAAGTGGCACAACTTACAAGTTTTTTCTTTTCTGATGGATCATACTTTTTGGGTATCATATCTAAAAAGTCAAATTGCCAAGCCCAATGCCACCTAGATAAGTTCCTATGTTATCTTCTAGAAATTATGTATTTTGCATTTTAAAGTCAGATCTATGCTTTATTTTGAGTTAATTTTTATGAAAGGTATACTCTTGTTCTTTCTCTATATGTAAATGTCCAAAAATATGTTATATATAAAGTACATTTATATATATATATATATATATATATATATTTTTTTTTTTTTTTTTTTCTGACAGAGTCTCAAGCTGTTGCCCTGGGTAGAGTGCCATAGTGTCACAGCTCACAGCAACCGCAACTCTTGGGCCCAAGCAATTCTCTTGCCTCAGCCTCCCAAATAGTTGGGACTACAGGTGCCTGCCACAATGCCCAGCTATTTTTTTGGCCCTGTCTAGATTAGAACCTGCCAGCTCTGGTGTATGTGGCTGGCACCCTAGCCACCTGAGCTACAGGCGCTGAGCCATTTATATTATTATAATTTTTTTTTTACATGTGAACGGTCAGGTGTTTTTGCACCATTTGTTTAAACAACTCTTCTGTCAAAAATCCATTCACTATATTTGTTTGGGCTATTTCTGGTCTCTCTGTTCTATTGATGTATTTGTGTATTCTTTCATGATTGCCATTCAATCATCACACTTTCATGATTCATAGGATATAGGTCACTAGGAAAGTTTTGAGACAGACTGTGCTATAATCCACTATTTCAATTTCAAGAAACACAGTTGATGCTGTTCTTTCTGATTTACCCATACAAGTTTCAATTTTAATGGCTATTAATGGTGCTGAGAGGATTTTGTTTCTGTCCACACAGATTTTATGTTTCTTTTTTTGGGGGGGGGGATAATTGTTTGGGATTCCTTGAAGATACAAAGAAATAGATTACACTGATTGTGGTTGTTGGGCAAAGACCCTGATGTAATTATTTCCCACCTCAAGAGGTGTGCCATAGCCTGTAACCTCCCATTCTTCTCCCTCCTCCCCTCACCCCGATTCCTCATTTTCCTGCCTCCCACCTTGTATTAGATCATCTATTGCCTTTATATTAGAATTGAGTACATTGGATTCTTACTTCTCCATTCCTGTGATGCTTTACTGAAAGATTGTGTTCCACCTCCATCCAGGTTAATAAAAAAGATGTGAAGTCTCCATCTTTTTTAAAGGCTGAATAGCATTCCATGGTATACATACACCACAGCTTGTTAATCTATTCCTGGGTTGGTGGGCATTTGGGTTGTTTCCACAGTTTGGCAATTATAAATTGGCTGCAATGAACAGTCTAATGCAAATGTCCTTATAATAAAATGACTTTTTTTCTTCTGTGCAAATGCCTAGTAATGGGATTGCAAGATCAAATTGGAGGTCTAATTTGGGTTCTTTGAGGATTCTCCATACTTCCAAAAAGGTTGTATTAGTTTGCAGTCCCACCAGCAGTGTAAAAGTGTCCTCTTCTCTCCACATCCACAGCAGCATCTGCAGCTTTGAGACTTGTCATAGGGGCCATTCTCACTGAGGTTAGGTGCTATCTTGGGGTGGTTTTGATTTTCATTTCTCTGATGATCAGGGATGATGAGACAATACAATCCTTGCAATAGATGCAGTAAGAGCATTTGAAAAAATTGAGCATCCTTTTCTAACAAGAAAATAGGCATAGGTGGCACATTTCTTAAGCTGATTGAAGCCATCTATGGCATACCCACGGCAAATATCATACTGAATGGTGTAAAACTGAAAGCTTTTCCACTTAGAACTGGAACCAGAAAAAGATATCCACTATGTCCTCCATAATTCAACATAGTTTTAGACGTTCTAGTCAACGCAATCAGGCAAGAGAATGATATGAAGACATTCAATGGGAGCAGAGGTCAAACTGTCCCTCTCTGCAGATGATATGATCTTATACTTAGAAAACCCCAGAGGCTCAACTACTAAACTCCTGGAAGTCATCAATAAACACAGTATTGTCTCAGGGTATAAAATCAGTGTCCACAAATCAGTAGCCTTTTTTAAATGCCAATAACAGCCAAGTTGAGAAGCAAATCGAGGATATAATTCCCTTTATAGTTACTTTAAGGAAAATGTAATACTTAGGCATATACCTAACAAAAGAGGAGAAATATCTTTTTAAAGAGAATCACAAAACCCTAAGAAAAGAAATTGAAGAAGACAATAACAAATGGAAGAACATATTGTGCTCATGGCTGGGAAGAATCAACATTTATTAGTTACATGGTGTTTTTTTTTGTTTGTTTTTATTTTTTGTTAGTTCTTGGGATTTACTACGTAGACAAGTATACATGAACAAAGATGATTTGTTTCTTCCTTCCCAATCTCTATGCCTTTTAAGTCCTTTTTTTATATTCAATTAGCTTCAACTCCCAGTTAATTAGTGAATAAGAATGGCAAGAGGAAATATTCTTATGATATTTATAATTACAGGAGAAAACATATAGTTTCTCATAATTAGGTATTATAGCAGGTTTTTATAGATGTTCTTTAACAAGCTGAGGAAGTTCCATCCATTCAGGGTTTTCTGATTGTACTGATCATGTATGGGTATTGAATTTGTTGAAGGCTTTTTCTGTATTTATTGACAGGATCACATGATTTTGTGTATGTTCTGGTCAGAGTAATAGACTTCATATTAAATTGATTTTGGACAAAACAGTCTTGTATACCTAGAATAAATCTTAGTTATGATATGTAATTGTTATGGTTTAATTCGATTTATTAATATTTTACTGAGGACGTTTACATTTATGTTCATGAGATATTTATTTTTAAAGTTTCTCAATAGTTATATCTTTGGTTCCTCCACAGTTACATATCTATCTCCTTATTTGGCCTCATAAAATGTGTTACTAAACTATTCTCTCTGCTTCTTTTTCTGGGAGAAATTGGTATTGTTCTTCTTTAACTATTTGATAAGATTTACAGTGAAACCATCCTGGTGGTTTTTATTTTGGAAGGTTGTTGATTGTGAATTCAATTTCTTTAATAGAGGAAAGCCTATTCAAATTGTCTGTGTCTACTCTTGTCAATTTCAGTAGAATGTTTCTTTCAAAAATTTAATCCATTCCTCCAACTCGTCCAATTTGAGTGCACAGAGTTGTTTATAATAATATTTCTTTATTATTCTTTTCATAATTATGGGATCAATTGTGTTGGCCCAATTTTATTTATGTGTCTTCTGTTTTTCCCATTTAGCTTGGGAAACTATGGTATCTTTTGTGGCCCAATTATATTTCTGATATTAGGAATCTGTGTCTGCTGTCTGTATTTCTCCTGTTTAGCTTGGGTAAGTGATTATCAATTTTATTGATATTTTCTGAGAAACAGCTTTTAGTTTAGTTGATTTTCTCTATTTCTTGTTTGCAGTTTCACTGACTTCTACTATAACTTTTATTATTTCTTTTTTTCTGCTTATTTTGAACTCAATTTTCTCTTCCTTTTTAAATTTATTAAGATTAAAGCCTAGATGATTGATTTTTACTTTTTATCTTTTCTAATGTATGGATTTAATATTTTACATTCTCTTTAAGCAGAACTTAGATATATCAAATAGACTTTGAAAGTTGTACTTCCAAAGTCTTTTAGTACAAAGCTTTTTTTTTTTTTAAATTTCAGTTTATTATGAGAGAGCAACCAGGTCACAATATTTAAATTTGTTAGGTAGAGTCCATCTTGTAGTTATGTATCACACCCAAAAGATTTGCCATGTACCCCTAGCTTGTACCCTTTAAGTGGGACCACACCAATCCTCCCTTTTCTTCTCCCCCATCCTTCATTCCCCTTCTGCCAACTTGAATACAGCTAAGTTTTTCTCTATGTGGGCATGAATTAGATAATCTACTGGCATCATAATAAAACTGAGTACATTGGGTGAAAGGGGGGCACTTGAATGGCACAAAACTCACAGAACACCAAGGCTTGTATGAAAGGTCTTTATTAGTGGGGGAAGCTGCAGAGCAGCATTAAGGAGAAGGTGAGAGAGAGAGAGAGAGAGAGAGAGAGAGAGAGAGAGAGAGAGAGAAATGGGGGAAGAGAGGAGAGGAGATGGAGAAGGGGGAAGAGAGAGAGAGAACAGGAGAGGAGAAGAGACACACACGGGGAGATGGGAGAGAAGAGAGAGAGAGCAAAAGACAAGGGCATCTGATATAGTCTTGGTTAGGGGAGGTGTCGGGATGGTAGAACAGCCAATAAGGTGTTACTGCTCTGGTGTGAAGAGCTGGAGGGGGCGGGCCATAAGGTTGAGCTTTTCAGTGGATAATCAGGATATACAAAGTTGTGCAATTATCTAACACAAGCTTAATGATGGTAACCCAGGGCAAAACCCAATGTAACATCAGGAGGACATCACTGAGGTTAAGCTTAATGACAGTAACTCAAAGCGAAACCCACTGTGACGTCTAGAGGACATCACTGAGATTAAGCTAAAAGACAGTAACTAAGGGTAAAACCCACTGTGACGTCAAAAGCACGTCACTGAGTCTAAGCTAAAACATGGTAACCAGGGAAAAACCCACTGTGACCTCAAGAGAACGTCACTGAAGTTAAGCTAAAAGACGGTAACCCAGGTCAAAAGACACTGTGAGTTCAGGAGGACGTCACGGATATAAAGCTTAGTGACAGTAACCCAGGGAAAAACCCAATGTGATGTCAGGAGGTCGTCACTGACATTAAGTTTAAAGACAGTAACCCAGGGTAACACCCACTGTGAGTTCAGGAGAACGTCAGGGAGGTTAAGCTTAAAGACAGTAACCCAGGGCCAAACCCACTGTGACTTCAAGAGAACGTTACTGAGGTTAAGATAAAAGATGGTAACCATGGGAAAATCCCACTGTGATGACAAAATAATGTCACTGAGGCTAAGGTAAAAGATGATAAACAAGGAAAAATCCACTGTGACTTCAAAAAGACATCACCAAGGTTAAGCTTAAAGATGGTAACGCAGGGAAACACTCACTGTGGAGTCAGGGTGATGACAATGAGGTTAAGCTTAAAGATGGTAACACAGGAAATAATGCACTGTGAGGTCATGTGGAATTCACCGAGGTTAAGCTGAAAGTTCTTAGCACAGAGCTAATCGACCGTGACATCACGAGGATGTCACGAAGGTTCGTTTAAAGACAGTTACCCAGGGCAAAATGCACTGTGAGTTCAGGAGGACATCACGGTGGTTAAGCTTAAAGGCAGTAACCCAGGGCAAAACCCACTGTGACATCAGGAGGACGTCACTGAAGTTATGCTTAGAGATGGCAACCCAGGGCAAAACCCACTGTGACGTCAGGAGGACGTCACTGAATTTATGCTTAGAGATGGCAACCCAGGACAACATACACTGTGATGTCAGGAGGATGTCACTGAGGTGAACCATAAAAATGGTAAACTAGGGAAAAACTCACTGTGACATCAAAAGGACGTCACTGAGGTTGAGCTTAAAGACGTAACCCATGGCAAAACCCACTGTGACATCAAAAGAACATCTTTGAGGATAAGTTAAACGACGGTAACCAAGGGATAAACCCACTGTGACATCAAAAAAACTTCAGTATGGTGAAGCTTAAAGACGGTAACCCAGGGCAAAACACACTGTGATTTCTGGAGGCCGACACGGATGTTAAACTTACAGACAGTAAACCAGGGCAAAACCCACTGTGATGTCCGAAGGACGTCACTGAGGTTACGCTTAAAGATGGTAACCCAGAGCAAAACCCACTGTGACGTCAAGAGGACGTCACTGAGATTAAGGTAAAAGACAGTAAGCAATGGAAAAACCCACCCTGACATCAAAAGCACAGAACTGAAGTTAAGCTTAAAGACGGTAACCTAGGGCAACACCCACTGTGGAGTCAGGGTGATGTCAATGAGGTTAAGCTTAAAGACAGTAACCCAGGAAAAAATGCACTGTTAGGTCAGGAGGATTTCACTGAGGTTAAGCTGAAAGATTGTAACCCAGAGCTAACTGACAGTGACACAGTGACATCATGAGAACACCACAAAGCTTAAGCTTAAAGACAGTAACCCGGGGCAAATCCCACTGTGAGTTTATGAGGTTGTCATGGAGGTTTAACTTAAAGACAGTAACCCAGGGCAAAGTCCACTGTGATGTCAGAGGAATATCACTGAGATTATGCTTAGAGACAGCAACCTAGTTCAAAACACACTGTGATGTCAGGAGGGCATCACTGAGTTTAAGCTTAAAAATGGTAAACAAGAGAGAAACACATTGTGACCTCTAAAGGAGGTCGATAACCATCTGAGGTTAAGATTAAAGATGATGCCACAGGGCAAAACCGACTGACATCAGGAGGACGTCACCAAGGTTAAGCTTAAAGACAATAATCCTTGGAAACACCCACTGTGTAGTCAGGAGGATGTCACTGGTGTTAATTAAAAGACAGTAACCAATGGGAAAAGCCACTGTGACATCAAAAGGACATCACTGACATTGAGCTTAAAGACAATACCCCAAGGCAAACCTAATGTGAGTTCAGGAGGATATGGACATCAAAAGAATGTCACTGAGGCTAAGCTAAAAGATGATAACCAATGGAAAACCCATTGTGACGTCAAAAGTACGTCACTGAGGTAAAGGTTAAAGATGGTACCACAGGGCAAAACCCACTATGACGTCAGGAGGATGTCACCGAGGTTAAGCTTAAAGACTGTAACCCTTGAAAACGCCCACTGTGTAGTGAGGAGTACGTCACTGGTGTTAATTAAAAGACAGTAACCAAAGGGAAAAGCCACTGTGACATCAAAAGGACGTCACTGACATTGAGCTTAAAGACAATACCCCAAGGCAAACTCAATGCGAGTTCAGGAGGACATTGACATCAAAAGGATGCCACTGAGGCTAAGCTAAAAGGTAGTAACCAAGGGAAAAACCCATTGTGACGTCAAGAGTATGTCGCTGAGGGTAAGACTAAAGATAGTACCACAGGGAAAAACCCAATGTGACGTCAGGTGGACACCACTGAGGTTAAGCTTAAAGAAGGTAAACCTTGGAAATGCCCACTGTGAAGTCAGGAGGACGTCACTGAGGTTAAGCTTAATGCTTGTAACCCAGGGCAACACCCAATGTGATGTCAGGAAGAGGTCAATGAGGTTAATTAGAGGGTAACCAAGGAAAAAAACCACTGTGATGTCAAAAGGACGTCAGGGAAGTTGAGGTTCAGGGAAAAATCTACTGTGATATCAGGAGGACAATGCTGAGATTAAGATTAAAGACCATAACCAAGGGTAAAACTCACTGTGACATCAAAAGAACATCACTGAGGCTGAGCTAAAAGATGGTAACAAAGGGAAAAACCCACTGTGATTTCAAAATTACATCACGGAGGTTAAGCTTATAGATGGTACCTCAGGGAAACACCCACTGTGATGTCAGGAAGATGTCACTGAGTTTTAGTTAAAAGACAGTAACCAAGGGAAAACTCACTCTGATGTAAGGAGGACACCACGGAGTTTAAGCTTAAAGACAGTAACCCAAGGCAACACACAAAGTGACATCACTTAGGTTAAGTTAAAAGACGGTGACCACACAAAAAACCCACTGTGATGCCAAAAAGGACGTCACAGAACTTAAGCTTAAAGATGGTAACCCAGGGGAAATTACAATGTGAGGCTAGGAGAATGTTACCAAAATTGAGCTGAAATATCATAACCCAGAGCATAACAGACTGTGACATACCAAGGAATTCACGAAGTTTAAGCTTAAAGACAGTCACCCAGGGCAAAACACACTATGACATCAAAAGGACGTCACTGATACTAAGCTAAAAGACAGCAATCAATGGAAAAACCTGCTATGATGTCAAAACAATGTCACTGAAGTTAAGTTTAAAGATAGTAACCCAGGGCAAAAAGTACGTTGAGATCAGGAGGACGTCACTGACGTTAAACTTAAAGACTGTAACCCAGGACAAAACCCACTGTGACTTCATGAGGAAATAATGAAAGGTAAGCTTAAAGAGCTTAAAGACAGTTTACCAGGGCTACACACAGCTTGGACTCAGGGTGATGTCAATGAGGTTAAGCTTAAAGAGTCCACATTTTGAGGATTTTTCATTGAGCTGAAAAAAAAAAATACTCTAGTGCAAGTATCCTTATGATAAAAGGATTTATTTAGTTTCTCTCTGGGTAGATGCCCAGTAATGGGATTGCAGGATCAAACGGGAGGTCTAGCTTCAGTTCTTTGAGAGTTCTCCATACTTCCTTCCAAAAAGGTTGTATCAGTTTGCAATCCCACCAGCAGTGTAAAAGTGTTCCCTTCTATCCACATCCACATCAGCATCTGCAGTTTTGAGATTTTGTGATGTGGGTCATTCTCACTGGAGGTAGATGGTATCTCAGGGTGGTTTTGATTTGCATTGCTCTAATAATTAGGGAGGATGAGCATTTTTTCAGATGTTTGTTAGCCATTCGTCTGTCTTCATTAGAGAAGGTTCTATTCATGTCTCTAGCCCATTGATATATGGGATTGTTGGCATTTTTCATGTCGATTAATTTGAGCTCTCTATCGAGTCTAGTTATCAAGCTTTTGTCTGATTCAAAATATGTAAGTATCCTTTTCCATTGAGTAGGTTGTCTATTTGCTTTGGTTGATGATTCCTTAGATATACAGAAGCTTTTGAGTTTAATTAAGTCCCATTTGTTTATTTTTGTTGTTGTTGAAAATGCCATGGCAGTCTTCTTCATTAAATCTTTCTCCAGGCCGATATCTTCCAGTGTTTTTCCTATG